>JAVKLA010000047.1:20194744-20213153 GCA_034782735.1 Sagittarius serpentarius | reverse complement strand
GAAAAGAAAAGAAAAGAAAAGAAAAGAAAAGAAAAGAAAAGAGAAAAGAAAAGAAAAGAAAAGAAAAGAAAAGAAAAAAGAAAGAAAAGAAAAAAGAAAAGAAAAAGAAAAAGAAAAAAAAAAGAAAAAGGATGGTATAAATAAGAAAAAAGGGAACGAAAACTTCCCTCTGTGCTCCATCCAGCCCACACAGGTTCCCTGAATCCCTGCAGAATCTGTTGACTTTGATATTCCCTCTTGGGTGTAAAGTCAAGACAACCATATAATAATAAAAGTCAGATTAAGTGGAGTCTTGCTTAGGGAAATCAGGGCTGGTTTTCATTGTGGGGCTATAGATGTTGATGATACCCACAGTCAGTAACACTAATAAAAAAGCTTCCCGTAACTAAGAAGTCCAGTTGGGATGTACCTTGTTAACCTTCACCATTTTTTTCCCAAGGTAACTAAGTACAGATGGTATAAAACACCTAATACAATGAAAGGGTATGCAGTTTATTAGTCTGTCTTTGCCCCTGGAACAGACGTGTCGTCATGTTTTATTTTAATGTTAAAAACATTCTACTATAATCCCCACCTTCTCTCTTTCTCCCTGCTGAAATGAATAAATTCACTACTGAGTCAGTCATACCTACTGATCCCAAAAAGCAGTTCATAAGGAAATGAAATCATAAATGAAATAATTTGTAATATAGAAAGAATATCAATCTTGATAATACCAGTGATCTCATGTTTCTCTCTAAAATGAGGCAAGTATCAGGTTAGATGATCCAGGTCACGTTTGACCTTGTTAATAAAAAATGTTCTTCAAACTCTAAAAAATATTAGTAAACTCGTAGTACAATAGTTAAGTATCTAAATGATGACACAACAGAACTATAAATAAATCAGTCCTTAATCTTGGGTAAATGTTTTTACAGTGTTTTAACGGCATTCACTACTTACTAGTTCTAATTGCACAACCTCTTACTCTCATGAAAATCTACCAAAACATACTGCAGTTACATGGATTGTCAGCAGCAAAATATTGGATAAACCTTTTTGCTGCTAATAACCTAAGCAAATTCAAAAAGGGGTGAGGGGTGAGCAGGTTAACACTACAGTTCCAATTTTTTATATTCCTGCCAGTAGTGGTACACTAATTGTTCCCAAAAGGCATCAGACATGCTGTGCAGTATAAAAGACTTGCTGCTTGTATTGTTACCCAAAACTACTATCACTCATACTGACACTTATCAAGAAAAGAAAAAAAGAAAAAAAACACCACCAACAAAAAACTCAAATAGATTTGGGATCTTCTGTTTTAATAAAACAGTAATACACCTGTGTACAGAATATTGTGACATTTATGGCCTTATTAAAAAAAATTCACTCCTCTTGCTCTTACAAATTACTTAAATGGAGTAATTAGTATGTAATAGCACAAGATGTAAAGTATGGGAGAGTGCTGGCAGAGAATATTGGCTCTGGAGCATTACTTACCACTAAGAAATGGATGGCCAAAAAATGCTGAGAATCAACTGGAGTGAAATGCATTTGTCTGACAAGCCAACACAGAAGTTTTTTTCTCTAGTGAAAGGTACACAAGAATTTCTAGAATGCAACATAGTAAATAATAAAGGGTTAAAGCATATAGAAGTAAGAACTATTTGTGCTTTTAAGCATGAGAAATCTTCCAAAGCAAAAAATGATGAGCTGAAAATTTTCAAAGGAAAGGAACTGCTGAACAATCAGTAGAATTTTTAGAAAGGTTCAGACACTTCTGCAGATATTGTGAACATTCATCATCACATTCAGTAAGTTAATGGAAAATTTCCATATTCGGTCAAGTTGCTAGGTACAAACTTGTTGATCTGGTATCTTTATAGTCTAGTGATATAAGTGCTTGTACTGCAGTCCTTCAGTATGTATTGTGCACAATATTTCTTAGTCTGCAAGAGCTTCTTACAAATTGCTTTTCTTTCTAACATCCATGTGCATTGCATCTGTGACATAGTCATGAGCCTCTCACAAGCACCATCCCAGATGGTTTAGAGAGAAGCAATTTGAAATGTCCATTTTCTAACTGGAAGTCAGGCTGAAACCAACAAATCTCATTGAGAGCATGGCTCTGATGGTTCATTGCTCTTTGCACTTTTTTTTTAATTCTTCTTACTCCATTGAAGTTCTTGTCTGACAAGCTTCAGACTGCAAGTGCCAAATAAGCTTCAGCCATACTTTGTGAGAGGGTCTGTCTTACACATTTCTGTAAATAGCGTATTCACTAACCACATCACCATCCCTCTCTGGGCCATTTTGTTCAGGCATCTAGAACTATACATGACAGGGAGCAGAGTGCTCCAGTCTCTAAAGTAGGATTGAAAGTATAGAACAGTTATTTTCTGGCTTGTAAACACATAAGATGCCTAGGTTTTTAACTGATTACTAAGGAAGTAATTAGCATTCTCACCCTCCTGTTAAGACCTCCCAGTCTCTTACTAGGACACCAATAGGGTCTTTGCTAGCCAGGCAGCTATGAGCCAGGAGACGAAGGGTTAGCCTCCACTGCTTCCAGGAGCAGATCTGTAGTATCAGTAAATTGAAAGCATGCACCAAATCCAATAGTATCAACATGCTCACATATTCTTTTTTTTCCCATTTCAGATTCTGTATTTTTTCATGTTGCTGCTTTTTAATCTTGATTCTTTGAGTTACTCATGCTGTCCATCTTCATAGTTCTATCTCTGCCTGTAACTCTACGGTCAAAACTTGCATTGCTTTACTCTGCAGGCTTTGTCACAGCTCTTTCCCACCATGTACAAGTTTCTTTGGAAGCCTGAGCCAAGGGCACATGCTTGTGCCACATCAGAGCTGCGCTGTTGATCTTTGGAGCATGAACAGCTGAGCCCTGGGGGAAAGGTGAAAAAGAAAGTGTGTTACAGTCATAGAGGGTGAGATCAGTCTTACCTAACCTTAAATATCAAAAAGTTAGACATCAAAGTCTGAGCTAACTGCCCTAGGTTGCTTTTATAGTCAGTGGACTGAAATACCTGTTCTAAGAAGGTGAGTCAACCACAAAAATAGCATGTAAAATAAATCAAATGACTCAGCTCTGTATGTACCTGCTTCTTTCAACTGACTGACAGGAAGTGTAGAGTAATTAGTTTAAATTTAGGTATCTCCCTTTTAAAAAACTGAACTAAAATAGTTGTATTCCAGTGTTGTCTTTATGGAAATGGGCTACTAAAGAGGCCCACTCAAGCTATATGCAGATTGTTGTTCCACTTGCATAACCCAATGCCTCATTCACCGTGCCTCAATTTAGCAATAGTCATTACTACCTCTTTTTAGTTTACGTTACGGTTCAAAGATAAAGATAACTTTTTGTTTCAAGTTCACTTAGCTATTAAAAGACTAATAGAAAGCATAAGGGAAATTGCATTGTTTGTGTCAGAAGCTGCTTCACCTGCCTTCATTTTTAAAATCACACCTATGCTACATTTCCATGGAGTAAAAACCTAGGTATGAAAGCATGTGAGAACAAGAAATAATCATGACTTGACTTTGAAATTCTAGGTTAGGTTCCTGCTGTTGCAATTAGAAAGAAAATAAAAAGAAATGCATGAATTCAAAGGTATCAGAAAAAGTGTATGTTTTCTAATCTTGTACAACCCATACTGATAGAACAGATACCAGTGTTTTAATGAGAATGAAAAAGGAATAAAGAAAAACATGTATTTGTTTTATATCTTAGCATGACTGTTTGACATTGTGCAAATAGAATATCTCTTAATATAAAGGTTAACAATAAGAAAGATTCACAAGAAATCAATGCAAAAAGTACTTTTAATCCATTAGTCATGTTCTCTTGTGTTCTGGATACTAGTTTTGTATCAAAGCCTTTCTTGGAAATCCTTTCTCCTTTTCTCTTAGTTCCAGTGTTGCATGAAAACATACCAGCCAGGCTAGCTTTACTTTCCTGCCCACTTAAAAACTCATAGTACTTTATCTATTTCAGGTTTGTTTGGGGAAATATAAGAAGCATTACTCTGTCAATGTACTGACTCATCTTTGTGTTAGATTTCCATTTGCTAATGTTTCCTTATGAAACCAATGATGGAATTACTTTGAAAGTGCTTGTGCACATGAACATTTTGGAAATGTAAATCTAAAGTGGCAGGATGCATGAAACTGGCAAAAAATAACTATTAAGGTTTACATTTGCAATATATAGTGGTATTACTGTACTGTGAATATAGACTGATCCTTTGCAGTTTTCCTCTGCTGTGAAGTGTAGGTAAGAATTCCGCAGCCACTGCTGTAATTGCCCTGTAACATATACTCATGCAGCAACTTGCTAATGTAGGTCCTGTGTTTCTGCATGACTTTAGTGCTTCAGCCTGTGATCTGATAAACTTTTCCTAGCACATGTAAGCAGAACTTGTTATAGTGATTTTTCTTTTTATTACTGTTTCCGTGTTTGACTTAATACTATGTACTAGTGTTGACTTCTGCAGCTTGATTATCTGTTCTATACATATGAATTAAATGTTTTTCTTATCTTTAATTCATGGATATGGAACAAGCATGGTGTGCTAGTAACAATGTAGTAAATTTTCTTACCACATCTATACCACGGTAGTGTTGCTTCCTAATTGGAGGTATATGAACACACAATATGAAGTTAAAGAAGGAAACAAAAAGTATGAGCCATTATGATGAGATTTGTTTAGGTTTACATTCATATTATATATTTCAGTATGGTTTTCTTACTGTAATTCTGTAAGCTACTTAAATGTTAAATATTTCAATAGTTACATATACCCCTTTGAGGATGAAATCTCAGGTCTGTTTCTTTTCTTTCTCCTTGGGGAAAGCTAATCTGGTTAGCTATGCAAGCAGATTTATTATGTTTAAATTTATTTTCATAAGTTAAAAGGTATCAGGTTTTCTAGTGTGTTTCGGTGTTCCTTCAGCTGCAATTGGATTTTAAGTATTTAAGTTCTCTGTATGTGCATTTAGATTAGCAATATTTATTCAAGTACTTTGCTTCCAAACTTCTATTCAGTAATGGTGAGACATCTCTTGCCATAAGCATATATACATATATGCTTTTTTTTCCTTTGTGTGCTTTTCATACACATAGCATAACACAATTTCTTTAATGCCACATGGCACGAAAAGCTTTCAAATTGCAAAGGAAAACCAGAAAGGTAAATCATGCATATACAGAATGGAGAGCCTGAGAAGCCCTTAAGTGAACCCGAGGTTTTATGCTGTCCTTCTGAACTGCTGTGCATTTACCATTGTAAAGGTTACAGAAGGATTTCACTGTGGATACCCAGAATAGTGAACGTACATCAAAAGTTTATTCTAGTCTTAAAGATATTACCAGTGGAATTGGAGTCATCATTTTAAGCATAGAGAATTCTGTTGGAATCTCTATCTTTAAAAATAGCCCAGTGTTTTTAAGTACATCTCTGTTATGCTTTCAAAACGCATGACTGGTTGATTTATAAGTCAAAATGAATTTTCTCAAGGGGTGGTGGAGAGAGAGGGAAGCACAGCATGTGTATGAGAACCATTTTGATACTGAATCTTAGGTTTTCACCTGTTAATTGAGTAATTCTGTAGTCTAAACAAGACCTGCTGTAGTTCCCTTGTTTTGCATTCTGTCAAGAATTCAGATTGTGACAAGGCAATAAACCCCTTGAGCTTGAAAGTAAAAGGTTCAAAAAGCTTGTTGTAAGGTTGGGATGCTGGAAAAAGTTATTGCAATTCTCAGCAAAGTAGTTGTTTCCAATACTGCTATAACTATCTAAAAGAAAAACCTTTGCCCTTGGATACTAGGAACTACAGTATCTCTGTAAAAAGGAAACAGAGGAATAAAAGAATTCACCATGATATCTGACAAGCTGTTCTTTCCTTTCCTAGTAGAGAGAAATGCTTTCCTCTCCAATGCTACCATAGATGAATACAGAAGCCAGGCACTTGCAGAGCTCCAAAAAAGTCAATATACCATTGAGTTAATTACATAGGAGCTCTACTGCTTTGTTAAAATATTCAGCATTTCTAATCCACGTCATCTTAGAGAACTTTTGCCCAACACTGGGTACAACTTCTTTCAGAAAATTATTAATATATTTTGGATATAGGATTTTTGCTTTGACAGTAAATGGGAAGAGCATTAAGCATAGAACTGAAGTGGTACAGGTACAAACACAATGCTAACATCTACCTAGTAATCATCTCTGCTCCAATAGATATCATTAAATTAGCCCCAGTCTTTTAAGGGAGGATCTCACTTATTTTATTACTGAATCTGATGCTGTTATACTTGTTTGTAGAAAAAATGTATATACATAGATATATGCATGTATATTTCACACCTGCACATACTGGTCTCCAAGGTCCACTTGATATGTAAATATTAACACTGACTTGAATCAGCTACAGAGAAGCTTATTTTCATTTAAAGATTGCTTTCTCAGTGTGATGCAAGTTCCATGTTATAGGGAGGATATCTTTTTTTTATTATTTCATTATCCATAGTAAAATATATACTGCACATTTTAATTATATTAATCTCAGAGTAATTAATCTCACTGGAATGAAAAGAGTGTAGGTGCACCAAGACAATGATTGTTCTTTCTGTACAGTGATAAGTGTTAGAAGTGCTATAAGTTCATTCTCTAATGAGCCTGGTTCAATTAATATTGCCACCTCCATTAAAATAAGAGGCAGGAATTATGAGTGCACTAAATATTAGAAATCTGATTCAGAGGCTCTGGATCTTCCTTGCAATTGCTCAGATTCAATTCATTAGATTCTGTCCAGAGCTCATCAGGTGGCTATTGTTGCATCTTAAATTTAAAACCTTTAAACACTTTTATGAATATAGGTCATTCAGAATGGGACAAGAGAGAGATTTAAAGCAAGCTCTCTATAAGAGAAATTATATAGTTGAAATAGTTCTCAACAATTTATTTTAAGTGCTTTCTATAAATCAACACATATTCCACTGGGACGAAATATTATGTAAATGGAACAGTGGCTCCCGACTTCTGGTCTCAAAGGACATTAACCAAGCTTCTCTGTAACTTCTCTTTACCATGTAAATTCCCTGTGAAAAGATCTGGTTAGAAAATAATCTTCACAGAAATAATCTTTTAATCTAGTTTGTACTCATCATTCCTATCAGCTCATTGTAGAGCTTACGAAATCAATTTTCAGAGAAAAAAGAGCTTTTGAGGGATAGTGTAGACTCTTTCAAAATGCCATGGTTTTGAAAGACTTCCTTGTCACCCAAAATGTATTCTGTACTAAAATACGTAGCTGAAGGTGACCAGAATGCTTAAGTTCAAAGGCAGTCTTATTACTGTCATCACTCTGTGTTGCTATTACATTGCCCACAGAAGTCCTCGTAATCCACTAATAGTTGCCCTCAGGTACACCAACCCAACAAAGACTGGTCTTTTCTATAACACTACACTAAGTAATGTAGAAATATTAGTATTTGTCAGGTTGTCTTTACAAATCCCTGTCCCTCTTAATAAGCCTCTGTATCCGCTTTTAGGTGTCAAAACAGAGTTTGTCCATGCTTAATTAGTCTCTGCTATAACACCATCTAGTTAACTGCCATTCAGACTTTTAGCTGTAGCTGTAGATGCCATCACCCTGAAATTGGTTCTGGCACCAGTGATTTAAGTCAATCCACCTAAAACCACTTTTCTCAGTTTCTTGTGCAATGACTGTGGAGGGGCAAGTGAATGAAGCAGTCATCTAGCCCAGTTTAGGAGTTTACAGTGGAAAGTGGGAAATTCAAACTTGCTAGGCTGCACATTCAATTAACCGTCCAGCAGGTGAGTGAGAGGTACCAAAGGAACTAAAGACTCAGGACACCTGGGATCTCCAGGGCAACAAACAGTCAAAGACAGATAGTCATTCTCCCCAAAGCAGGCACAAAGGTCTGATACTTGAGCTACTTGTGGAGAGCCAGCATCAGGACCCTGGTGTCTGAGAATGCTTCTGCATATGCCTAGCCCAGACAGATCACTGTCTCAGCTCATCCCTGCATTTAAACACAAGGAAGAGCTCAGACAGAAAGCTTATGTCTTCACAGTGGAAGATCAAGAATTCTTGGGCAGGGAGAGCATAGTGAAGCTCCACGCTGAGTTAGCATGGACAACAGCATTGCTGAATGCAGGCTTAGGAGCATGCATGTGGTCATCCCAGGTGATGTTTTAGGAAACTTCAAAGCTGTGTTGCGTCTTGTGCAACTATAGACTTTAAACCTGTTAGAGCATGCTATGCTCCTCCCTGCTTCTCAATGAAAGAAAGCGATCCTGGGTGGTGGCACCCTAAGCACCTTATTGGGTAAGATCACAGGTACCTTGGGGACCTGCTCATGCAGAAATATGTGAGAGCTTCCAGGCACCTCTGAAGAAAATCAGACCCATTGGTAAGAGAATTATTTGTTAAGATGGTAGCTCATTCCACTCTAACAAGCAGTACAGAGGATATTAGGACTCCCCATAACCACCCACACCCATCTTGACACTTCCAAATCTCTTCAACCTTTGACCACAAGACAGTTTTGGTCTTCCCTTTCATTGCTGCCACAGGTTTTTGTTTATTTCTAGACACTTTCTCCCACTGGGATCTTCAGTGTTCAGAGGGACAAATTCAGAAATCCCTGCCCAGCTGAGGACAGGAGCCTCACAGACATCTTCAGCTTTCTGGGAGGTTCTAACAGAATAGAGAGGAGAAGACACCTCCACTCTTCCCACATTCATGCTAATATACAACCCAGAGGAAAAAGATTAAAATTAGCCTTTTTTTGCAGACATCCCTACTCTTGCTAGGCTCTTTCCCAGCTCCTCTGACTCTCTAAGCTTCAAATTTGGGGTATGGTGCCAACTTGGTTGGTAGTTAACAGAGAGATACACCTGATGCAAAGATATACTTCCATTTCAGGTGGTGCCATCCCCACACTGCAATTTAATCTTAGATAGCATGGAATATAAGCACCTTGAGATTCCTGTAGGATGCCAGTGGAAACTGCTGCTTGGTAAGCCAAATAAAACCATTGCTTGCACAGAACCTGCATAGAAGTTAGTACTTCTGCACTACATGTCTTGTAAAGATGCTGCCATAGGCTCCAAGCAGCACTAGACACCATATATTTGAGTGTAAATGTTAGATATAAGCAGGTTATTGCGGTCTTAATATATTGGAGGTAGTCAATATTGCCATTGCCAAGAGAAATGAAAGGACCAACCAATGGGGTAAGGCTATTCTCTCAGGTAACAGGGCTTCCTATCTCTCTGCCAGTGGAGGACAATGAAATCTAATGAGGATGCTGTTGCAGAGTAGATTATTGTGATAAAAGAGCCAGAACTAACTTTCAAAGAGGTCTTAACATGCAACTTGAATGCAAAACAAAATTTGAAACACCTGCATTTTGGTTCTGCATACTCTTAACATTTTATTATGGTAAAAAAAAAAAAAGTGCAACTGTAGGGATATTTCTCAGTATGTAAATTGTACAGATCAGGGTTTAAAAAATCTGACTCCTTCATGCTTCACAAGGTTCTCCTGAATATTTTACTTTCTTAAGTCTTTATTCCTTTACATCTTACCATAGAATGATATCCCAGTCAAGAAAAAAAAAGTGTTCCTTGAGCTAATCAATCACCAAAAGGTACTTAACATGTACCTTTTATTTACAAAACTTCTGTAGCAAAACAGTTTAGCAGTTGGAATTTTTTAACCCATTCTGAATATTCAGACTAGAAAAATCTTTAAGCATTATGTTAGAGGTAAGATACTCAAGTATTAAAACAAGTGCTTGTTCACTCCAACTGATAGCATAGGTTTTCTAGAACTGTATGAGTTCTGTTTGAACTTTTACCTGTGGTTTTTTTATGCCATTATTTTAATGTTTGCAGCTTCTCTAACTGAAATGTAGTGTCTATCAACAGCACTTCATTTACACACAAAAATATTGACTGCAAACACCAGGCATCAACTTATCATGCTAGTCTTATCTTCTTTCCCTGCAGCCCTGCGTATCTGGATTATGTTTTGTTTGATTTTCATGTCCTTCTTCCACAGTTAAATTTACTCAAAAATGCCTTCAAAGTATGCCATACATTTTTCACATAGGTTCATTCTTTGGTTCATACCAGTACATTTCACAGATCTGGGGTGTTTTAGTACTACACGAATTTTTAATTGCACACCTTCTAGTCTAAATATTTATCTAAGTGATAGCTCTAGTCATAGATTTTAAAAGAACGGCAAGGTATAAAATAATTATGTATGCTCATAGAGGTTATGTTTTTCTTAATAGCTCAGAACACAAAGATTTTATCATCGTAGATAGATTATAAATTATTATATATGTTTTAGGTATGCTAGAATAGTCTGCCTTTTTTGTTGAGAAAGTAAGGAATGCAAGGTCAGTTTCACATAAAAGGTAGGAAGCGAACAAAAATTGTGGGAAATAGAGCAGAACAAGTTATTTTCTTTAGATATATTATTTTTCAAGCCTAATTGTGAGGCTTTTAATCCTTAATGCAAGTTTATAAGAGCAGCCATTTTCATACACAATTTGGAAAACTTTCGAAAGTATAAAAGTACTGAGCATCAATGTACCATGATCTGGGAAGCTTTGGAATGGATATAATTGATTACTGTCTTTATTCTGCTTAGTTAGATATGAAACATCTATATATGTTTGTTAATGAGCCGACAATAAACTTATAAAGGCAGAAATGAAATACACTTCATATAAAAACAAGTATTTAGTAATTCAGATGTATTATTTTCTATATTGAAGAAACAAAATTACAATAGTATTACATTTATAAGCACTACAGTTTTCTAAATTATCTGAAAACAATTACAGGTGTATATGAACAAGGTAAAGAAGATTTATGAAGATAGAAATAAACTTTAATCTAGAACTAAAGACTCACAAATTAATTATATGGTCTTGTTTAAAGTGTATATTTACTTGTAGTCTTCTGGTTTAAGTTCAGAGACTTTTTAAAAGGTTTATTGTTTTAAAATAAAGAGATTGAATTAAACTTGGTATAAAGTTGTTTGTATTTATGTTATAAGTACATCCACCTATTAGTGATTTTGTCCAGTGCTTTCTGGTGTAAGAATCTGTTGATCAAAATTTTCAGGCTGTGTGTTTACCTGACCATGGATCTTTCTGGTATATTTTCACAAAATATTTCAGCCATCTGAAAGACTGTAACTGAGGGTATTTTTTTTTCTTTACTCATTAAAATAAAATAAATGTAATAGTAGCTTCACATTTGGAATAGGGACTTGAGAGTAGAAAGACACCTGACATGTCAGGACTTGAGCCACTCATACTTCCCACAAAAATCCACATTCATGCTTCCCACTAAAAAAAAGAAGAAAAATATTACATTTTGGAAACTGAAAACAAAACCCCAACAGTTTTATTAGGGTGAACAGGCACTCTGCACAATTGAGAATTATGTATTTTATTTCCTAGAACATGGAAAAATGAAAAATCTTGTTTGATAACTCACTTAAATTTAAACCAAATTATGACCTGTGCAACCAGTCTTTGGTTTGCTTTCCATCAGGTTTTTAATAATCAAGTTTTATTTCTAATTTTAACTTTCCACGCTCAAGTTCTCACAGCAGAGGTGACACACTGCATGAGTGATAGGTGCTTTGTATTGAAGAGAGGTAATTTCTCCCTTTCCCTTAACCCCCAAAATATAACAAAACAAAACAAACAACAAACCAAGAACAAATTGTGCAAATTTACTCATGCCTTTGCATGGGCAATTAAGTGAGCCACAGAGGGAGGTATTTGATTGTCTCATTTTTGGTGTTCCTTGTATGAGATGTGTAAAAGTTAATGTCACCAGTGAACACAGCCAATAAAATTTGAAATAATCTTCTTTTTTAAATAGTAATACTGATTCTAGCAAAGCCAGTGAAATGAAGGAATGCTTGTAATAGTCTATGCTTCCTTCACGCCATTTTCTGAAGCCACTCCCTCAAGTGTTATTTTCTCAGGAAAGATTCTCTGTCTCCATTTTTATTTTAAACATTTCTCTTCATTATCAAATTAAGTTCACTCAATCACTCCAAGCACAGAAACTACACACTGTAATATCTGAATGAATGTTGAATTTTAAATATCCACCATGAAATATGGATATTTAATGAGTATACAAATATTTAAAAAGCTCACCAAAACTGTATACAATGAATTTAACCAATGCATTATGGAAAATTTTAATATATCTGTGAGAAAAAAATACAGGCTAAATTCACTTAAGTTATTCACTGTAAAATATTTTGACTTTTAAAAAGAGCAGAGGGTTATTCTTTTTTTTTTAGAGATACTGAAGTATGTCATCCATTAAAGTTCTTGGCTAAGTGTGGAAAGTATTCAGTTGTTGAAAATTTTGACAGTGGAAAATCAATTACATAAGCACTATACTAGATAAAGTGACAATATTGTATAAATTGGCATTCAGACTTAAATATTAATCTTCTAGCAAGTTTTGACACTAGATGTACCTTGGGCTTGGAAATGTGGATTTCCTCTAAATACTAACTGATTGTCATATAGTGGATGCTTGCTAATGAGTAAGAATAATCCCTCAAGGGTTTTCTTCAGAGGGTTATTGCCATAGAATTATGAGAGTCACATATTCAGTCTTACACCTAGTTAGTCATTCACCTAACTGCAAGACTATGAATGAGAAGTTCTGTGCAACAGTCCATCAATCCATTTTTATGCACTTATGTCATGTCTTTATTCTGAAGAGAGAAGATGGTCAATTTGACTTTGAAATGCAGGCTAACACAATTTCCAGTTTTGTGTATAATTAATTATTTGCAATTGCACTTCAAATACCAGAAAATCAGTCAATTTAGCATTTGAATTAGACCTCAGTGTATATAAACACTTTTTTCTACACTTAAACTGATGTTATTTTCCTAATTCTTATGATCTCATACAATATCAAATATTTATGTTAGCACTGGGCAGAAACATCCAAGAGTATATCACAAGCCATGAAATTAGTTTAACAGGTGATTTTAAAGACTTGCTTGCTCATCATGTCACAACTATGTGAATTTTTGCTACAGTGAGTATGAAAAGTGAGAAAAGGGAAAAGGTCAAGTCACACTAAACACTGGAAGTTCAGAACCACAGTAAGTCTTTCAAAAAGACCTGTGGAAGAGGGAGCTGACAGCGTACAAACCTGCACTGTCTGCAGCTCTACGGCTGTTATGCAGCTGTGCAGTCTGAACTCACACTTGTACTTTTTGTTTATTCACAGCTGGCAACTTTTGTCCATACTGACTTTAGAAATCCATTTAGAATGGCGAGGTAAGATTAATCCAGTGCAGTTACCCAGTTAAATTACATGGAAGTCAAGAAAGAGGAATCTGAGACATTTTTCTTGTGCAGTTGATGAATATTTTAAAACTCACTGAAGTAGACCATCATAAAATCATTAATGATCTTAAGCAATTAATGACCAATTAACTGTTAACAATAACCTTCTAACATTGAGCTACTGGGAAAACTCTTTGACAGAAGTCGTAACTAATTTTCACTATTCCTCAGCATTTAGAGATGAAGAGCGCAGCGCGTATTTGGAAGATAGCAAGTGGAGGGTTTGGAGGGACATTCCTTAACAGAGTAGTTTAGACTGTTGCTGTATTTTTTCCTGGGGAAATTATTCTGGCAAATGCTGGCAAAGAGTTGTGTAACTAGTCAGTGAATCTATGACCTAAGAAAGCTGTACTTACTGAAATTTAAGAGGAAGTCTCACCTCTAGGCTTAAATTGAAAAAATGCTGACTTTGTAACAGCAAAGGCCCTATTTAATTTCTCAGGAAAATACATTAAAGACTATACACAGAAGCTATATTGAAGTGTAACGGATCAGTTCCCAAATGACAGTAATAAAAATGTAAATATAGAGACGCTAAGTGTCCTGGAAATACATCTGAATGTTTAAAGTAGCGAAACCAGTGTGCTTAAATTTATTTTTTTAAATACCATTACTAGACTGAAGAGAGGAAAATATCAAATGAGATATGAGTGTAGTAAAGAAATTCTTACAAGGGAAATAATGGACCTATGGGAGGTTGCTTATGACATGGATAGTTCTGTGTGTTTGTTTAACAGAGAAGAGGTGGTTAGCAGGAATTATCTACTATGAGAGCACCTCAAAGAGATTAATTTCTGGAAAAGTCAAAAGGAGGCCTTCCAGTGAGAAAGTGGAAATAGTAAAAGAAATGTATTGTACTGTTGCCTTTGTTCCTTCAGATCATTTTTGAGCTATTAAAGAGGAGTTTTGACTATTGAACCAGCAAGATGCTCAGTCATCTGTAGAATAGTAGAAACAATAAACCAGCTAAGACAGGTACAACAACTATTTCAGTATAATTTTAACTGCTCTGATGGTAGTTTGCATGCAATGTATCTGCCACACTATTGAGCAATCAGACATTGGCTCAAGTTTCAAGAATAATGTTATAAAACTAAATGTAAAAAGAACATTTACATACATACATACATACATACATACACACACACACACACACACACTCGTGCTCACTGTATTAGAAATTGACATAGATGTGGCATTTGAGCAGGAAAGGCTCTCAAATTACCAGTTAAACTATCTTCATACTTGTCTTTTATTTTTTTATGCTCCTGCCCTACGTGAGCATAACTGTTTGGGTTTTTATATATATATATGTACATACGCATGCACACAAACACAAACACTTGTGCATATGCATACACACATGAGGCTATTTGTATGTATATATTTCCTAGAAAGGATGTGTGTATGTGTGTGTGTACATACGTATTTTTATGTATATATTAAAATATATATCGATAAAATTATGTAATTATTTTAAGAAGGTATTTTTAACAAATACCATTATTTGAGGTTTTAAAACATTTATGACTGCTCCAAAGTCTATCTAAGTGAGGGTATGGGCTTCATTGATGTGTATATAGCTCTTTACTCTGTACTATGCAGAACAACATATTTTACCTGTAACCTGAAGGTATACTAAATTTTATAGAAGGTAGGAAGACCAAGAGTGTTTCTGAATTCTTTTCTTGTACCCATTAGAGCCTGGAAAATTTCTGTTATAACTCAGTGTTACTATGTAGTAAAAATGATATGCTTTTAGAAAGATCTGTTAAAAGCCTGTATTGCTGCTGTTATACCTAGCAAGGGTTCTTTTGGTAAATATTAAGATTCTATCCTGGATAAATGATCCTGATGACTTCCTAGTCAATATATTAGCCTAAGTATTAAGAAGTTGACTTTGGCTCAACTTTCAAGAACAATTACAAATATCTAAGAGTAAAAAGGTTTTTACAGGTCACCTAGTGATGATCTGACAACTCACTAGATGACCTATAGCTAAAAATATTTAGAGGTTTACAAGGTCATAAAGCATGCTAGGATTAAGGGGCTACAAGATGACTTTGTCTTCAGACTTGGCACACATCTGATTTAGAGCATGGCAGATATGAACATGACATTCCTCTTGTCTTGCGGTGACAGCTGGAAAAGGAGCAGTTGTAACAAGCCCTAAGGTCTGCTCTGCAAGACCTGCTCTGCTGATCTACACTCAATCCACCTTTATTTTGGCTTGGATTTCTCCTACAGCTCATTTGTCAGACCACTTTCACTGCTGCTCTGCAACCTAAAATGGAGTATGCACATGCCTAAGGTAGTCGATGCCTATAACATCATCACTTTGCCTCTGAAATGCAGAGTTCTAGAGAGAAAGGGATAAAACCAGTCATGATGCAAAAACATAATTACAACCATTTGCTGGGATAATCCAACCAAAATGCTATGTTAGTATCTGAAATATTCCATAAAATTTCAATTAGTCATTTTCCTTATATTTCAACTATCAATTTATTTCTGAAGTTTCATTAATCATTGAAGTGAGTGTGTATAAAATCATCCAGGATGATTTTACCCTTAAATGCAGTATAATTGCAAGCTTTAAAAAAATTAAAAGGTTGATTTCTGTCTGTAGTAATCACAGTAGTTGAAGTCTATTGTGGCTACAAGGCATGTAGCATAGATTTTTTTTTAACCCAGATTTATTATAACTGTCTTTAAAACAGACTCTTTAGAGTGAACCAGGAACATTTCTTAAACAACTTTAATATAAAGTAAAATATAAAGCAACAATTCTATTAGAGCAATATACAATCAAGGCAAAAGGAAGGACTGCAAAATGCCATGATATTTCTTGACTTACGACTGTTGGGTTTTTTCCTATCGATGACAATATCCTTTGAAATATTTATAATCTGTGGATAAACAGTTTCAGCTGGGCAGCATATATAGCATGACTACTGTCTTGTCATTGAAATCAGGCTATATTTTCAGTATAGGATCTACATGGCACTTGCTGGGATAATTAAACTTTGTTTCCATAAAGTTGTTGGTTTTTCTTGTTTTGTATAAGTGGGTTCATATGCAGGAGGCACTCCAAAGCTTCTCAGATTTTATTGTTAAATATTTTGACAAATTTTCTTTTATCAATAGTCTGCTTACGTGGTGGATATAAATCCTGCAGTAAGGATGTTACAATTGATTACATTCTACTTGTCTCTAATGGAAGCTGAACATTTTTTATAAAGTTCCTCTTCATTTTCCTTTCTCCTGTAATTTTGTTGAATCTAGTTTCAGCTGGGTATTGTGCTCTATTTGTGTGTAAATTTGTGAGATCCGCATGCTATAGATATTTTTTTCTTTTTACAGGTCTCTGAAACTATAATCCTTAAAAAGGTATATGTAAAACATGACAAATGAACCTGGGTGGTTCACCAGACCTAGGAAGCATTGCTTGTTCTTTCTGTGTTACTCTCTTAAGTTCAACAGAAGAAGACTTCAGTCAAGCAGGCAACGCTCATCACAACACACAACCTACTTTTTTTATCCAGAGTGCTCAAGCAGAGGGGTTTGAATGGGAGGGGACCTCACAACAATATTGCACTTGGGACACAGTGAAATGCTTGTCTGATCATTTACTTTGCACCCTTTCGTTTCGCTAGCACTAAAAATAATTTCCTACAAATTAGTGTTTGCTATATATCTTAGGCAGTGAAGGAACATGTAAATGTGTTCAGTTTCTGGTGCTGTTGTCTAGTGAAGGAAGAAAAATAAGCTTCTCATGCTTGCTCGTGGGAGTGGGGACCAAGGGTGGGAAAGTGTGCTGCCTCCACGGTAAGGTTAGACCGGCACAATTATTCAGGAAGAGACTGAGCAATAACCGGCTAGTTTCTCAAACCATTTTCTGCCTTGTAGGATGTTTTTGCAAGCAGCACAAAGTAATGTTCTAGCCCTCAGTCTGGGTTCGTTCATTTTAGTTTTTGCTCTGATTTTGCTCCATGTGGTCTTTTTTCTAAGCATTGTGGAAAAAATCCTCAGGAATACTCCACAAGGTTCATTAACTGGATACCATAAGGTTAGGCTTCTTACTAAATCTATTGCCATTGCTACTATTATTTTTTGGTGTCCCATAAGTCTTTATTGCTGCAGTGGAATTTTTTTTAACATATGCTTTCAGCCAGGAGGAGAATTGGATTTCCAATTATTTGCTGATTAAGGGAAAATCTTTTCAAAATAAGGCAGCTGCAGGGCTCAGCCTTTCAGAAACATCTTTGTGAAAATCCCTGGGTCAATTTACAACATATGCACATTCTTAAAGAAACTTTTTTTTTTTTGCTGGATTTTCTGTTTATAACAAGAGATGCAGGGCATTCTCAAATTCAAACCATTCAAATGGTTCCCTTTTTCATTTTGTAATCTTGGAATTTCAAAATTTAGATATGAGCTAAAAGTTAAAAATCCTGTTCAGCAAAATAAAAATACAATACTTCAGACTATGTTATGTATTAAATCATTAAAGAGTGTTGTGGTTTAACCCCAGCCGGCAACGAAGCACCACACAGCCGCTCACTCACTGCCCCCCACAGTGGGATGGGGGAAAGAATTGGAAGATTAAAAGTGAGAAAACTCATGGGTTGAGATAAAGACAGTTTAATGAGTAAAGCAAAAGCCGCACACACAAGCAAAGCAAAACAAGGAGTTCATCTGCTGCTTCCCATCGGTGGGCAGGTGCCCAGCCATCTCCAGGAAAGCAGGGCTCCATCACATGTAACCGTTACTTGGGAAGACAAACACCATCACTCCGAACATCCCCCCACTTCCTTCTTCTTCCCCCAGCTTTATGTGCTGAGCATGACGTCATATGGTCTGGGATATCCCTTTGGTCAGTTGGGGGGTCAGCTGTCCCAGCTGTGTCCCCTCCCAACTTCTTGTGCACCCCCAGCCTCCTCACTGGTGGGGTGGGGTGAG
>JAVKLA010000047.1:20164889-20194644 GCA_034782735.1 Sagittarius serpentarius | reverse complement strand
CTGTCCCAGCTGTGTCCCCTCCCAACTTCTTGTGCACCCCCAGCCTCCTCACTGGTGGGGTGGGGTGAGGAGCAGAAAAGGCCTTGACCCTGTGTAAGCTCAGCAGTAACAAAAACATGGTATCAACACTGTTCCCAGCACAAATCCAAAACATAGTCCCATACTAGCTACTGTGAAGAAAATTAACTCTATCCCAGCCAAAACCAGCATAAAGAGTTACTATAATTTTGAAGCTTACCTCGCCTTTCTTTGATCCCGTCCACCTGTCTGGTCCATTGCAGCATCTCTGCAAAGCCATCACATCAATAACTGAAAAGTTGGGCACAGTCTGCTACAATAAAAAACCAACAAGGTTTTACTGAAATATTAATTTTATTAACTGTCTTGGTCAGAAAAAAAGGTATATATATAAAATATCAAACTGCATCATCTAAAAAGCTCTCAGTTTTGAAATGAACAGAAAATTAAACACAGAATAAGCACATTATTAAAGACAGTATTTAGGCCTAAACATTTTAATTGCAAATGCTGTTTCTGTAGTTCATTCAGGGCAGTGCAATAAAAGCTAGCTCATTAAGCTTCAATGCAATCTCTTACTAATTTGGGTGCACCTTTAAAACTGTTTCAAAATTGTGTATGCTATGTAGCTATGATTTAGCATTAACACCCAATGGAGATACAATACTGCAGAGTCATCTGCTCAAATGACTAGATAAAGTAGTCATAAAAGTACTAATCAAGTAGTTTGGAAGTTGTATCTGAAAACTTAAGGTGGAAGCATACTTCAGTTCAGTGAAAGGTTTCTTGCCCACCATTTCAAGCCGTTGACAGCTGTTTGCACCACCTCTCAGCTTTAAGCTAGGCTGGATCAATATGAAATACACAACCTAGCTCTAACAAGGGCCTACCTGACATGCATTTGTATTAAAGTAGCTGGTTCCTTTAAAACTGCAAACTGAAAAGCCAATGTGAAAAATAAACCTTTAAGATGAACCTTTCAAAGCACTGTAAGATCCCAAGGCCTGATTATCAGTCGGATGGGCAGCTTTGGAGAAGCGGGTCTGTGTGTCCTATAGTTCTCATCACTTTGTTGCAGAACTGTATCAAGGTGCATATAGCTGCTTTCATATGGTTTCATTAAATTTTTTCTCTTGGTGATTATCAAAACTTAGTGGTGAGTGTTTCCAAGAGTTCATTTGAAAAATCATAAATTTTATGGTTAAGAGAATTGATATCTCCTTTATGAAATTGAAAAAATCATCTCTGAATTGGCTTCAAAGGTAGAAATTTTGCCACTTTTTGAACTTTTGAGGGAAGTGGCTTAAGACCTTAAACTGCTTGTGTTATTCCAGAGAAATTTGGTTAGCATCAGAATTATTACATGCATATCACATTGTCACTGTAACATGAGGTAGTCTTCTGGGTTGTGGAAGACAGAAATCTTGGCTATGACTATCACTGGAGCAAGGTGGTTTTGAAATGAACTGACAGTCTTTGATGATTAAATGACTTCTTTAAATGTCTGAATTTTAATTAGAATGATTTGGCTGAACTAACATTAGCAGTCCTATGATTCCACTGGCAGAACAACTTGATTGGTGATAAATTTGGATCTGTATTTAAGAATCTCTAGTTTCACGTTGATTAGCAAAGTGCACCTACCCAAACTGGCATGGATAAAATTTTGTCTTTGTAACAAGAATGAGATAAGACCGTGGAATCTAATACATTGATTTGTTATCTCCTAACATTTGTAACATTTTATGCTGTGCTCATGTTATTTTACAATAAAAGCTCTACCAGTTAATCATCACCTTCTTTGCTTTATGTATCTTTTTTAATCTTTTTTCTTTTATTTCTGTCCTTTTTTTTTTCTTTTCTTTTCTTTTAAATTTCAAATGCTTATAATGACTGTACAGACTATACTGTAACCTTAAGGAACCCTAATCTAAAGAATAAGAAACTAACAGAGGGGATTTTTAATTACTGTGTCTTTTGTCTTTCTCCTGGTCTTTCTTGGTTTTTCCCCTTGATCTATCATGGAAGTCTATGCTGAATCAACCAAACAGAGACATTAAAAAAAAAAAATTATTTGCCACAAAGATATTATGCATTGTCTTTTGTACGGATCTGGTTTTCATATAGCATAACAAATGGCCTTCCTGAGTATATGTTGAATAGAAACATTTGGAAATTAGGGGTCACTTACTCAGGCATTGTTGTAAGGATGTCATATTGTTAGAGAATTTCTAGTCTAAATCGGAAAAATGAGTACAACTGAACACTAGATGAAGAAAAAGTATTTCCAGATGTTATATGAAGCCACACGTGTCTGTTTTCTAAGCTGTATGTAAAAATTAAGTGGAAAAAAGTACTAAGTTTTTTTCAGTAAATGAGTTAAATGCTTGATAGCTGGATCATATATAATGAGTTTCTGATAGTTTAGGCAGAAAGCTTTACAACCCCGAAAGGATATATGGTTTATGGTGGATGTGAGGATGTCTGAAAATGGACTTAATTTCTACATTTTATACAATTGTTTTTTAATAATTTATTTTCTGTGCAAGAGTCATGTTGCAAAAATTTACATTAATGTGCACATGCAGCCTCCACCTGAATCCTGAACTTCTGCTTAAAAGGGCGTTGGAGACTTTCTGGGCTGTTAATACACTCTTGTTCACTTTCTGTTATGTTGGATTGGAATAACTGTCTAGAGCTTAAGGAAAATGAGAATTGACACAAAGCTTTACCTGTCTGCAAGGAAAAATAATTTTAAATGAATATAGAGGTCAGTGGAAAATTATTAATTTTATGCTCCAGTTACTTTTATTATTCTAATATAGTACCCATGACACTGCAGCTATATATGAAGGAAAAAAAGCGCATATCCATTTTTCTTCCAAGCCTGTTTGACTTTTTTTTTTAACCTCAATCTTTGTTTTACATATAAATTAAAATTCAGTTCTCTTGTTATCTGTAGTTTAGATTCTTTCACTTATGCAATACTATGCATGGCACTTTTCATTGCAAGGCTTAGATAGACATTTCAGAGACTTATATTTTTTATCATTCATTGTTCACATGCACATTGTATGCTTAAGCATAAGAGGTTTAGAACAAAGAGCCTAAAATAATACATATTACCCAAAAGGAAGAGAAGACCACTCCCTTCAGAGCAAGGATGTGGGTGGCAGGTCTGGGAAGGGATAATCTGTGAGTACCCACTGTTTGTACTGGCTTTGTCCTGTGACGCACATCCTATGGCAACACGCACCCCTTCATGGGACAACACTAAGAGGGTTTCCCCTGGTGTCATGACTGCGGTGGAGAGTGGCCAGGAAAGAGGAGAACATGCTTGGGCAAAGGCAACATGGGAGGAGGAGATCTGCGCTCAGGGTATTGACTCCCATACAGTGAGGTAGGGCTGAATCTAGCCTGGAGATTTAAAGAGACAATCATTAGGCCAGGAGACAAACACAGGAGGAACTTGCTTTAAAATGAACACAATTAAGCAGAATGTTTTGTAATGTTATCCCTCAGTATTCATTACTATTGCATGATCATCCAGACTCCAGAGATAATTTGATTCATTACCAAAAGGAGTCAAAAGCCTAGCTATAGACTTGACTTTACTTTAGACCTTACTAAAATCATAAGTGGGCAAAAATGTACCGCCTGATAACATGTATCCTAAACGCAAAACTCTTTTGAGAAGCCTGCTGTTTGTGAACTGAGAGCAGGTCATCTGCAAACTAAATATATTTAATTAAATGTTTCCACTGTAAATACCACACTTAACACAAGATAAAAGTATTATAGGTTATTAGTTAATCTGCTTCTCCTTTGGCAGAAAATTATTGCAGTTGTCAATGAGCAGCAAATTTTCAAAACAACTCAGTATTAGAATACAATATTGTTACATGATAATCTTCAAAGAAATGTGAAACAATGTCAAAATGCAGAAGGTTAAAGCCATTAGATGTGGTCTGTATGTTTCATTTCTATGACAGATTTAGTGAGTACAAAAAAGCTATTTAACCTAACCCTTCTGATAATCAAAGTTTCTGGCAAAGTAGCTGTAAAGTTGACCTTTAAAAATATACAGAGACTACTAGGTTTCTCAGTTTATTTTGGTGATACTTAGGAGCCACTGCTTGCTCATCTTTCTTCAGCCAGGACTCCATCCTTTTCTTTTTGTTACAGAACTTTCTCTCTGTGCTGATTCTCTTTTCCCGAGAAACAGCAAATGAGTTTAAAAAAACATATTTACAAGCATGTCATTTCAGCAATGCTTTAGTTGTATGTACTAAATATCAAACTCACAGTTAAAGTTCACTAGAGTTTTAAGAATGTCTTTAAAAAACAGGATTTAAGCTTGTGCTTCAAAAAGCACTTAAGTGCTTTGCAGTATAAGAAGGCTTTTCTGTATCAGGGTTGTAGGGATCAATCTGCAGTTAAATCTTTCCTTCTTGCACACAAAGGTATTGTGGAACGTAATTCCAGTATGCCTTGGCCACCTTCGTGCACCTGCCAGCTGACCCAAATTCAGAACACCCCAAATGAGAGAGCCATTATATAAGAACCTGCTTCCAGAGAAGTGGAAAATGCCACTTTTATCCTATTTCTCTGACCTTAAGTTTTGAAATATTTACTTGAAGTTACTATGAATTTATTTCTCCTGGCAGTATGAAAGGATACGGAGGATTTGGCCTTTAATTTGTAACAAAAGTGCTTCCACAGGATAAAATTCTTTGCAGGATTATGAAGGTTTTAACCAGCTACCGTGCATAATAATATTACCCTTCACCTTCCCGATCATTTACTTTAGTGACAGCCAACACATCCATTGCTGTGACAACCTGACACTGATTTAAAAAATGTAGCAACGTGACGCAGTATGCTTATATAGCTATCTTAAGCAGGCACCTGCAGCTACAAATCAGCTGAAGAAAAATCAACTACATAAATACATCTTGAACCACACTCACCAAATTTAAGCTATCTTGAACTGACAAGAGGAGTAACTTCCAAACGCTGAAAGAGCCCATGCTATCTATCAGTCATGGGAAGTTCAGCCCCAATGGACAAAGGCAAGACTTCAGCTATTTTTACTGCAGTGATGGACTACAGGGCCAGAACAATTCTTCAGCTAACAAGATCCTAGTTTTATTAGGATGTTCTCATGCTTTGTAAACTGGTACTCAGAGATTAGACATCAAATATGGAGCAAGAACTGTCAAAGTGAAGTCCAAAAATATCCCTCATTGCCTGACAATACTCTGTAAAGATTAAAAAGTGCACTCATTTGCTCTGTATTTCATGTGGCTTATTACTGCCTTTATCCCCTCCTGGTAGAGTCAGATTTGTGAAGGACATGTATTTACTTGTCCTTTGTTTTTGCTATAGCCAATATGTTGCTTTTCTACCTTACATTATTGCTTATGCTGAATTTCATATCTTCTGTCAGGGAACAGAGCCATATTATGCTAGATAATGCAGAAACAAAAAATATAAGGAAGAGTTTGCAAGTTAAGGCTTTGATTTTACTATTTTTCTTACAAATTTAAGTCTTTCACTAAGGGGAACAAGTTATAAAATGTGAAGGTGTCAGGTGGAATATGATGTATAAATGATAAAAGCAAGACAGACAAAAGCAAGACAATCAAAAGCAACTAAAGTAATAGGATGAACAAGAGTAAGAGAATGGTGAATGGTTGTAGTGGCTTAACCCTGGCTGGATGCTAGATGACCACCAAAGCCACTCTATCACTCCTCTCCTCAGCTGGACAGAGGAGAGAGAATATAACAAAAGACTTGTGGGTCGAGATAAGGACAGGGAGAGATCACTCAACCAGTTACCATCATAGGCAAAACAGACTCAACTCAGGGAAATTAATTTAATTTATTGCCAATCAAATCAGAGTAGAGTAATGAGAAATAAAAACAAATCTTAAAAACACCTTCCCCCCACCCCTCCCTTCTTCCTAGGCTCAACTCCACTCCGGTTTTCTCTCCTTCCTCCCCTACAGGGGTACAGGGAATGGGGGTTGGGGTCAGTCCCTCACACCTTGTCTCTGCTGCTCCTTCCTCCTCAGGGGCAGGACTCCTCACTCTGTCCCTGCTCCAGCCTGGGGTCCCTCCCACGGGAGACAGTTCTCCTTGAACTTCTCCCGTGTGGGTCCTTCCCACAGGCTGAAGTTCTTAATGAAAGCTCCAGCACGGGTCCCCCGCGGGGTCACAATTCCTGCCAGCAAACCTGCTCCAGCCTGGGCTCCTCTCTCCACGGCGCCACAGGTCCTGCCGGGAGCCTGCTCCGGTGCGGGCTTCCCACGGGGTCACAGCCTCCTTTGGGCATCCCCCTGCTCCGGTGTGGGGTCCTCCCCGGGCTGCGGGTGGAGATCTGCTCCAGCGTGGGCCTCCCTGGGCTGCAGGGGGACAGCCTGCCTCACCAAGGTCTTCCCCACGGGCCCCAGGGCAATCTCTGCTCTGGCGCCTGGAGCACCTTTTCCCTCTCCTTCCTCACTGACCTGGGGGTCTGCAGAGTTGTTTCTCTCACAGTCTTACTCTTCTCTCCCAGCTGCAGTTGCTGTTGCACATTTTTTTCCCTTCTTAAACCTGTTATCCCAGAGGCGCTACCACTGTCCCTGATGGGCTCGGCCTTGGCCAGCAGTGGGTCCATCTCAGAGCTGGTTGGCCTTGGCTGTAACAGACATAGGAGAAGTTTCTGGCATGTTCTCACAGAAGCTACCTCTGTAGCCCCTCCACTACCAAAAGCTTGCCACGCAAACCCAATACTATGATAGTATCAGAGAACAAAGAATTTAATAGGAAAGCAGAGTTCCCCATTTGCACAATTAATCCCACATCGAATTTTCCAGTGCTGCGTCTCCTGTTCAGGGTTGGGTTTTTTTTTGCAAAGAATGAGGAAGAAAATTGCCATATGCTCAAGAAATCTCTAAAAAATGAACAATCAAACCATTTCAAGATTTTTTCTTTTTTTTTTTTAAGTTTAGAAGATCATGCTGTGAAACTGTTCTGTTAGAATCAAAAATGGTGTTTGCTCTGTAACCTGTACAAAGTTGAATCACACCCCTGGAGATCTGCCAAACTACCTGAAAATAATTTGAACAACCAGTGATCCATGTTGCATGACCTTTACCTCCTCACTCTCTGCCTTTTTTTGCTCATGGCTTGCATTTTTTTCTTTGATTGGATGGCTGCTGCTTGAATAAGGAAGGATGACTAATTGTTTAAAAATATTTTGAACATCTTTTGAAGCACTCCATTATGGCAAGTTATATCACTGCTTCAATGCTTCACTTTGTCTACTCTCCTATTATGTTAATGACAGGTGAACTGAATGGGCTATGTGTTCAATGCAATGTGAAGGGTACTTGATGCACAGCTCCTGTTAATAATAATTTCCTGTACTGTGATAATATTAATATTTTCCAGTTTTCTTACTTCTTTGCAAACATTAGCTGTTAATCCCCACAAGAGCCTTGGGGGGCAGTTTTACCTTTCTATACTACAGAAAACCTGCAAGTCCAGATTTTGGTCTCTAATAAATCTGTCCTGATTTTGAAGGGTTTTCACTACAAAAGAGTGTCTGTCAGTAGAAGGGAATTGTTATCTCTAAACTCAAGTTATTTTATTGGAATTCCAAAGTATGGATTTAGAGGCATTAGTAAGCGCACTGTGGAGAGGGGAGGGAAAAAAAGCAGCCCAAATGTCTGAGTATAAATATTTGAATTCCCTGCATCCCTGGGTTCTGCTTAGCTCTCTGAGCTCCATATACTTCTAATTAATGCTTAAAAATCATTCCTTTGCCATGGGTAAAAACTGAGGGTGAAAGAAATAGTTGGTCTTTTTTTTCCTGGTGGTATCCACGTAGAATGAGCAAGTATCCAAAACCTAAAAAAATGCATCTGTCCATTTTTCAGAAATAGCTAGAGATTGTCATTGCTTTGAGGGATAATTGTTTTGATCTTAAAGGGGGGGGGGAAAGAAGTAAAAAAATGGGAAAGCTCCATGTGAAGAGCGAAATCATTGCCTGTGAAACCCATGCCTCTGAAACCCAGCAGATCACTGCAGATTCTAACCATGTACCTCCCACCACCGCATTGTCAGCGCTCTTGAAACAACTCGGGATTTTTTCCATAAGTGTTTTCACACTCGTAGCATGAACATTCTTAAAACAAATTAAACTGCAGGTAGAGATTATTCTCAGAAGCAACCAGTGATTTTTGAACAAAATGAGGCATTGTAGACGGTCCCATCTTAAACTGGTGAGCAGCTATTCTCTGCAAACCAGGTGTTCAGTTGGGTATCAAACAGGAAAGCATACAGCTGCAAAGGAATGGAAGAAGAGCCATATGAGACTGTGTCAAAGATATAAAATTACCAGTTCTTGAAAAACTTAGCCTAACTGGTATTTTATTAGTATCCGTAGTAATACCAATAAATTAGAAAGTATGTTTTTTTCTGCTGCTGAATAATGTTATAAAATGCATATAAGATTTACAAACAGGCTCAGTCTGCCTGATCATTTTTGGATTGGACACTGCAGGTATTGCCTATAGTTACATTTTCAGGAGCTTATTAACTGAATTGGTAAAGAAAGGACATAGTTAACCAGTTGCAGATTGACCCATTGAAGAATTCTTCAGAGCATCTCCCAGCTAAGCAGATGGTTCTAGGACAGTTCAGTCAAAAACTGAACTCTCTTTCATTTGTTTTAAGCACTCTTTAGTTCTCCACTGAGCTTCTGGAAACCTTCAGTCTCTTCTCTAATGGATCAGATACAAAATCTTTGCTTTAGTTTGCTGACTTGTACCTTATCTCCAGAGTCAAGGAAGGGATGGGTCTGCAAGATTTTATGAAACCTGTTTTGCAAGACTTTTGTGTACAGGAGGACGTGTGGTTTCTATATTTTTTATGTTATATTTGCACACCTTTTGTCAAATCTAAGATGTAAATCCCACAAAGAGAAGATCCAGTTTGAGACAGTGATTACAAAGCCTCCCATTAGTTTTTTCTAAGTAATAGCCACTAAATATTCCAATGTCAGCTGGCAAATATATGAAAGTGAATTGAATTCCTCTGGAAATCTTTGAGGGACATGTAGTGAACATCACCAGGGAAAGGACAGGTTTCTTTAGCTGAGAGTATAGGTTTTTCACTGGTATTGTGTAATACTCAACAAAAATCTAAGCTCAAATCTCCCAAGTACATCTTTTTGAGAGCTCTGTCTGGTTTCCTCAGGCTGGCCCACCTCCCCAGCCAAGTACAAAGGGGGAGGAATCTATACCCCAGTGATGTTTCAGGATGACAGCAAAACAGGGAAGGAAATTTCAAAGACAGACCACAAAGCACCTCTGCTTTGATAGAAGATCTCACGAGGCACTACCACAAGCATGGATGCAGTATGTGGCAAGGTGGGACCATTTCAATCTAGTGAAAGGGATGTGCAAAAGGAAATAAATTACAGAAGATGATGTGAGACAATGGTATTGGGTCTGGGATGTTGCTGGCAAGGACAAATACCCATAATTTTAGTTTCTCACTACCTGGTTATATCTGATGGGTATAAGCTGGTAAAATAGTACGGACAGAGCGGATGTGCAGAAAAGTCAGGGATGCAAAAGAACGTGATTGATAAAAGTGTGTCCAAAGTTTTGCCACATCAGGCATAAAAAGGTGCACTTCAAAGGGGAATCTGCCTTTCTTGCCTTCTTCCTGCAGCCCTTTGCACCCAGCAGAAGAGCACAGGTGACAGTGTTCTTAGTGGACATGGTCCAGCAGAATCCCCTCGCCTGTCCAAATCCATACTGGCACTTTGTGCAAGATCCTTAGGTTGATACCGATCTTAGCAGCAGTATGTGAGTGTCAAAAAACTGGAGAGTGGAAGCTCCTGGTATGAGCAAGGTGGGGCTGACTGTCAGTGTCAGATGATGGGAACAATCATGATTGGTAGAAAGGGAATAGTAATCAGACAACTGATTAAGGAGAGAAATAATTATGGAGAGAACTGATTAAGGGAAAGGAAGCCAGCACTCATCAAAGGTAGCTTGAGAGACAAGTTACTAGAAGATGCCTAAACTGCCAAAAGAAATGTGGGTGTTATTGTCTCCTCTAGCTTCAAGAAATGTTGATAGGGCAAAGTGCAGCACAGAGTGGGTGTTTGGGAAAACTGGAAGTTGAGCAAGAGAAAAAAGCAAATGGGCAAAACATGGCAGAGATCTCTCTGAGGCAGAACAGTATTTGAGAAACGAGCAGCAGGCTGGACATGGAGACGAAAAGCAACACACAGACAAAAGGGAACTAAGTGGAGGATGAAGAAAACATCTCATCCCAGTGCAGAACAAATGAGAAAGTCCAGCTGAAAGAGCTGTAAATTCTTCTGGAAGGGTTAAGTATCCGGAGAAAGGAGGGTGTTTGGCTCAGGCAAGATTGGTCTGTTAAAGTGTGGTTGCTAACTGCAAAGGTCTGTAGAGGCTTCTTATTGCCTGATCATTTTTTTCCAAACGAAAAGTTGGTCTAAAGAAAAAAAAAAAATCCAATGAATGTGGTCAGAATTAAAAAATGTATATATTATATATATAAAATTTAATTTCTTCCTTTTAGCTTCAACTTTATTCCCTAGATAAATGCCCAGGTATTCTGTTGTATGGAGCACTGTCTCACTGTAGGTCAGACCAAGAAATGTGTTTACTTTTCTAATAATGTATTTTTAGAGTATTTTCCCATGATGGCAGGGAAAACACTCTACTGTCATAAAAATCCTATGAAAATTGATGCCACTCTACTACCCATTCCTTTGCCTTCTTTATTTCCTCTTCTGCATAACATCTCTCTAAGTAATACTATTCTTCCTTTAGACCTCCTTATGTAGTATGAATCAACGCATGAAGATCAGAGTATATTTGTCTCCCTTGTGCACCATCATGCCAAACTGTTGGAGATTGCTATCATGCTTTCAGAGCATTACAGTTAAATTGCAGCAAATATTAATGGGATTTCATATTACGTTGTCTTAAAGACCAAATGTGTTTATAATGATCAACATATTAATATGGAAAACTAAAGGAATTTATAATAATTTATAATTTATTACAACATTTTGTCAAATTTTACATTGTCCTTTCTTTTTCATTGTTTTTGTTGTGTTGGTTTTCTTTTTTTTAATAGAAGTACATTGGTTTTAATATGCTTGCATGGTTATAATATTGGTTGTTTATAATAATATAATATTATAACCATCTGAATTTATTTTGATGTGCAGTATTTTGGGAAATATTAACCAAGCTAATAATAGTGCAGCACTTCAAAATGAACATACAGAAACCAAGCAAGTATTCAACAGCATTTTGGTCACAGTTGGTACTGTAATTTCAAGACCACATTCATCCCTCCCTTCCACTGATATAAATCAAGAATGGCTTATTTTAAGTCCATATATATTCTTTTTTTCATATATATACAAAGATAATTTATTATAACATCCATGCAGGTCTTACCTTTAGTCTCCATTAATTTGTACTGCATAGTAGAGTGTTATTATTTTGCTAAGATCTACTGTAATTACAATGTCTTATAGTGAAAAATACTGCACAAAGTTTGGAAACACCTCAGCTTTAGTTAAATGAATGAGAATATTTCTTTTGACTTTTGTGAATTCAGGAAAGTACTGCCTTTGTTTTCTCTCTCATTTTTTTATTACAAATATACAAATATTTGTATGCGAGACAACCACAGCAAAACTCCTGCTTGGAGAGGTGAAAAAAAAAAATCTGTTATTAGGGTGTATAACTATAAAAGGAGAGACCTCCCTCTCCTGCTCAAGTTTATGATTTTGAATGTCATACCACCTATCTGAGCTACTCCATTCCCTCCCATTCTTCCTGACAAACTTCCTCACTGTGGAACATGGATTCACATTGCAGTGTTTTGCACTGGACCCTGAATAATAGAGCTCCTGTATCTATTGGACCTTCAAGCTCTATTCTAATACATACAATGATACTGAAGGAAATAGAGATGTATGTTTCTGTCAAAGTTGAAAATCAGTTTCAATAGCAAAGTTTTAACTGTGTCTGAGCACAATGTTGTCATATAATTAGTCCCCTGCCAGCTACCAGGATCACCCAAATGCTTTGCAAGCCTTGGGACTCAGTACAGGGCAGGACTGAGTCTTTAATTAACATTTTAGGCTAATAATCAATATGCATATGTATACAAGCAGGATAAATTTGTATAAGTTATATGTTATATTGTCTGTGTATTTTGGGGTCACAAAGATCTGCTGTGGTAAAAGTGTGATCCACCATGCTTGGAGCCAGTGGATTGGAGAGTGACAAGATCAACATGACATATAAGTTGCTTGTATTGAGTAAAACACAGTATATTTGCATGGAAAGGATAAAAGGGAAAATGACACTGCAGAAGCAACTAATGAAAATAATTAAGGAAAATAAGAACTGGGGACTGGTAGAGAGTGCCTTTTTTTTTTTTTTAAACATCTTGTGAAGAAGCCATTTGAGGATGGAATAATTAAACAGTGCATTCATGAAGAAAAAAACATAATAGCAGGAGGAAAAGAGCAAACACAATGAAACAGAAGTTATGTTTAGGGATTTGTGCAGACAGTTATGCTAACAAAGAATGTAATAGAAATTCTGATGTAGTGAGTAACAAAGTAAACAACTGTATGTAATGTATGGGCAGATTTTCCAAAGCATTTTACATCTTTGAGATCTGATTTTTAAAGGAGATAAAACTGCTTATTGCATTCCCCATTGTATGCAAAGCAAGGTCTTGGTGGGTCAACTTTTTGGTTTATGCACCACATCAAGCACAGTAGATAATTCCTCTTCAACTTCTGTTTTTGCATTTGTGCCACTACAGCTGCATCTATGCAGCCAGCCTGAATCCCTAAAGGGCATTTAGTACACACCACTAGAAATGCTGGACCGTGTTGCTTCCAACGATGTGTGGTTAAAGTAGGAGCTATTTGAAATTGAGTTCTTTTGGAAACCTGCTGTGTTATTTTTACTATCCAAACACACTTAATATGGATAATATGTCTCTGAGGTTTGCATCTGTTGAAGACATCACACCAAAGCATGGTTTATGAGGGAGATGATCAATGTGATAAAACTTGAAAGCGAGAAATGGCCTGTGTAAAAACATAGACCAAAAAGATGAACAATTATAAATGAGTCTTAAAATTCCACCAACAGTATCCAGGTCACTTGAAGAGTTCTGGCTTTCTTTCTGGAATTCAAGAATGGACTAATTGTGTATCATATGCAAAAGACTGCCCCGTACAAGACAAATGGAAGATATTGCTAATTTTAAGACTAAATTGTTATATCAGTTTAACATGCTGTATAGTAATGTATTCTTTGCCTACAGAAAATTCTTCTTTGACAGAAATATATCAAGACAGAATAATCTGCAGTTTAAACAAAAATATCTAAATAAGTGTGTTGCATGGACAACTGCTTGTTCTATTCTATCAAAACAAAAATTTCACTGAAACTTACGTAAACTTTGACTCATCTACTGTTTTTTCCTATCAGTTATGGAGACTATTATAAAAAATTGGAAGTATATTTTTATTTTATGAAATAAAAGTAAGAAAAGTTCACTTACAGTTTCTTCATTATCATTGTATACAGAAGGTAAGTTTGGATAAACAGCATGTTCTTTATAGAACTTTTGGCCAGTGCCAAGTGAAATCCCCCAATGTATGTATTTGATTTCCCTGTCAGATAGAAGCAAACATGCTTATTAATTATAATAACTCTGTGTTTCTTTAAGGCTGCCATGTCAGTCTGGATATACAGTTGGCCATAGATAGCACAGCTTTGACTCAGCATGTCACTTCTTACCTTGCCAAGCATGAAAAGTACAAGTAACGAGACTTGCAAAATGAAATATTGCCTGACAGAAACCTGTCTTCTAGACTGCAGAATCCTGGTACAAAGCCACGTTGACAAAAAGTGTATCACTCTTAGGACCCTTCAAATTACTGGAGTGATGCAGCTTTATTATCATTGTTCAGTTCATCATAAACGTCTCACTGCCACTGCACCTTATGTGTGAAAGGGGCTATATAAAAGCATACTATATTCCAATCTAATTCACACAATGGCTTTCTTGGTAATTAAGATCCAAGTACTGTTAAATTTCTAGGGATTTTCTATTACCCGTATGAATCTAATGATTTAGAATGGCTAGATTAAAATAGTTGGTGTCACTGCTTAAGAAGAGGAATGGAAAGGGATCTTTAAAAAGGAAGAAATAAGATTGATTTAGAGACTCAATTTATTACTGAGTGACCACCCCAAACTGATGTGAAAAAAAATAGGTGGAAAGAAGATCTTTATAACTTTTCAGCTGATGGCAGTATGTCTTTTAAAGGCAGCATTAAAAGCCTGTTAGTGGCCATAAATATAAGCCAGGAGAATACAGTTTGCAATAAAATGCTTAGTGTTGCACAGAGCCTGGAATTTGACAATGACAATTGTTTTGTGATGCTTTAGATTTTTGGGGGAAACTATTCACTCTGTTCCTTATTGCATATTCTGTTCCCAGGAATATTCATGGATGTCTCTATACAGAGGACCTGGCCAGAAGAATATACATAGCAGTGACCTGATCCACCCCCACTCCCCGCCAGCTGTACTACCTAGCTGCATAAACTCCTCACAGAGACTGACAAAACTCTTTGCATGGCATACTTGGAGAAGGGAGGAGAAGACAGCTCCTGCCTCTTAAGGCCTTTAGGACATGAATGTATACAGCATGGATGACCCACATGCAGCAAAGATCTCATTTGGGGAGTCTAAAGTCTGTAATATTATTCAGAAATAAATGCATGAGACAGCATACTTCAATCTAAGGTCAGTCCCAGTGCTAGTGAGCACCTCTTGAAAAATGGCAAGAGAACAAATTTTACAGTTTTGTCATTTATGGCATTGCCATCAATATCCTGAACAGTTGGGGCAAAAGCTGAAGCAGGGAGAAACTTTGCAGTCCCTATATCTATCTGAAAGCACGGTGTTGAGAAGGTGACCTATAATAAGGCTTTAGATAAGCAGACCAAAGCCAGGATCATAGGAGCAAACACCTGCTAGATCTAAGGACATTGGATGGACGATGGTGAAATCCCTAAAGGAGGCCTGCTACTAGATCAAGAGTAACAATTCCCACCTAGGAAAAAAGGAACTGTTCTTGTCTTAGGGAGGAAGCTCTTGTTCTCAGCAGGGAAGCAGAAGGCAGCCCACAATCTCATATGTAGCCCAGTGGATAGGGAAATTCTATCATCTGCAAGGAGAAATATATATCAGCCTCTGGCAGTGCAACTCTAGAAAGCCTCCAGTCACCAGACTGGGTATGTCCACACATTAGACTTTCCCTTCTTACCTGTTCATGAGATTGAAGTGGGATACTACCTTGCTGATTGGTATCACAGACTAGCAGCTCAACTAGTTCAGTCCCAACAGTGTGCAGCTCACCACAGACATTTCCATCCAGGAGTAGGTGTTAGAGGATGCAGCAGCCAAAAAGTAGCTTCTCTCCTGGTCTGCCTGGCAAGCAGAACTTCTCCACCCAGTGAAGTAGACCACTGTTCTTATGGTAAAAGAGACATTCCTTCAAATGCTTTAATAAACTATGTATTGTTCTGTTTCTCCTGGATAAACTGTGTTGAGGAAGATATAAAAGACTGTTGATAGTGCAACAAGAGACCATAGCTATGCTCCAAGCTGTGCCACATTACTGCTGTCAAGCAAAAAAGTGAAGGGGGGGGGACCAGAAAAGAAAAAGAAAAAAAGATTAAACCCCAGCCTTTGGACACAAATCCCATTAAACTGAGCAGAAAAAAATACTTTCTATTTCTGGGAGGATATTTTCCACTTTAATATCTCTTTAATTTTTGTGTACAGACATCTGTGTTGGTGTATCAATTGTTTCATGATACCAGTACAAAATGATAGCAGTCAATAGGCTTTTTTGAGCTAAAAAGTAACTAGTCGAAATAGGTCTTGTATATATTTATTTTACCATACCTTTGATGTTAGATTTGTGGAAAGAGTCCATGATAGTGTATCAGGAGATAGGATTGCTATGGACAGTAGAACCTACCAGCAGTGGGACTGAAGAATGAGGCATGAAGCAGTCACTGCAATTGCTTTATTTTGTTACTAGCTACTACGTGACTGAGGTGCTTCCATTTTGTCACTTTTTTAGTGAAAGTTTTAAAACAAGAACTGAGCTTTTCAAAGGACGTTTACATGAAGGACATCTGCCTTTGTCCTTTGCATCCTTTCTGACTAGATCAAAATATTGGTGTGGTTAGAAACAGGCCAAGAGTCTTAAATAAAACTGACTCTTCCACATATCTGTTCAATGAAAGGTGAACACTGTTTCCTTGATATCATATTAATTTGGTAATCTGAATTTATTGATTTAATCTTAATTGCAATTTCTGACCATATTTATATTTATTATTTCAGTCTTTTTTGAGTCAGAAAAGGTGGAGAACAAGCTCTCAGAACTCATGTCCCACACTGTTGTCTGATGGACTGTATGTACGCTGATCATCATAACTGATTTCAGGTAAGAGATTTGCATGCCTCTTAGCTCTGCTTCCAAATTAATGGCTGTGTCTTTTACAATCACAGAATCACAGAATGGTTGAGGTTGGAAGGGACCTTTAGAGATCATCTTGTTCAACCACCCTGCTGAAGCCAGGTCACCTAGACCAGACTGCCCAGGACCATGTCCAGATTGCTTTTGAATCTCTCCAAGGTGGGAGACCTCCACAACCTCCTCAGGCAACCTCTGTCAGTGCGTGGTCACACTCACAGTAAAAAAGTGCTTCCTGATGTTCAGAGGGAACCTCCTGTGTTTCAGTTTGTGTCCGTTGTCTCTTGTCCTGTCACTGGGCACCACTGAAAAATAGCCTGGCTCTGTGATCCATGCACCCTCTCTTCAGGTATTTGTATGCATTGGTAAGATCTCCTCGAGCCTGCTCCTCTCCAGGGTGAACAGTCCCAGCTCTCTCAGCATTTCCGCATAGGAGAGATGCTCCTGTTCCTTAACCATCTTAGTGGCCCCTTCGCTGGACTCTCTCCGCTGTGTCACATCTCTCTTGTATGAAGAGCCCAGAACTAACCACGGTACTCCAGGTGTGGTGTCACCAGTGCCGAATAAAGGTGAAGGATCACCTCCCTCGACCTGCTAGCAGCACTCTTCTTAATGCAGCCCAGGATACTAGTGGCCTTTCTCGCCGCAAGGGCATACTGCCAGCTTATGTTCAATTTGGGTGTCCACCAGGACAACAGGTCTTTTTCTGCATAATGTTTATGTAACTTCAAGTAGGTAATGCAGTTGCAGTTGAGACTGGATCCCTTAACTATCTCTGCTTCATTGAAATTGCTGGTATCCTTGCAGTTGCCTATTACTCTTGCATTATCTTTGCAAAATTACCAGATTGTGTGATAAATGAATCCTCTAATAAACTAAGAAAATTGAGCTTTTAGTTTTAGGTTAATGATTGTGTCATTTTGCAGTTGGAGAGCTATGGGTTATTTTTATTTTTATTTTGGTTTTTAAACTCTAGGAGTTAAATGTCCATTCCCTGATATTTAGAGAACAGTCAGCCTTCTTGTATCTGCCTCATTCTCAAAAATGAGTAAGTCACTTCTGTTAAGTTTGACACACTTTCATTCAAAGGAACTACTTCCCTGGACTCATGTGCAGGCCACTGTATTTCTGTGCTTCTTAACAACCCTTTCTATGATGCTTCTAACTGTGAAAGGCAAACTGAGTTGACTCCTGTATTAACTGTGTGTTACATTTACCCTTCTTAATGCCTGTGTGTTCTTGCCCATGGCAGTTCCTATGCTGCAAGCTTAATGGAAAATGGGCTATACCTTCCGTAATATTTGGTAAGGACTTGGCTTTTTTGGCTGCTATGGTAATGCATAAATGATTTAAGTCAGTCACAGATTCTTCCTGTATGCTTTGCTGTGCCTTTTCATCTCCAGTCTCCAAGTAAATCATAAAGCTATTACTTGTGCATCTTCCATGGACATTTCTTCAAAGAGTCAATGAGGTATTCATTTATGTTGACTGACACTAGAGAAAGGGACAGAAGGCTGCTCATCCTCTCTCATGAAGAACCTCTCCTCCATGAAAGAGAAGAGGTCAAAATTACGCTGTCAGGTAGAGTGATCACACTGCCTTTCTCTGCCTTCTTCATAGGCAGAACATGCTCTAGTACAGCTCTACACAATCTGACATACTTCCTAGCCTCTTTTCCTTCAAAGCAGCTTCTTGTCATTTGGAAACAGATTGAAAAAGAAAAATTATACAGCTTCAGTTACTTGTGTTGGGGTACTGACAGAGCAACCAACCTTGACCAAACATGATGAAGTTTATATTTTAACCTCCCTATCCACTCCTCCCCTCCTGTGACAGCCAACAAAGCACAGTCAGCAGAAGAAAAGCTGGCTGACCCCTCAGCCCTTTCAATGCAAAGTAGGGTGTTGTAGAGTGAAAGTGCCAACATAATAGTTTAAAATAAATGGCCAGCCTTTGCCCTGAGCCAGCTAAGGCCCCGTCAGACCTTCTCATGTGTCACTGCTACTGTTGGAAACAGCAGTTTTCAGCAGAGTAGAGAGCTGAGATGGTAAACCCCTCACTAGATCTTGTCTATTCTGCCCTTTGATTAGTGTAAGTAGCTCGTGGTGGGATGATTACATCCCTACCTCATCTGCCCAAAGTTCAAGGTCCCAACTCAACTAAGAATCCATTGCCCTGCTCTTCACACTCATATATTCTCATCATAACACGCCTCCTTCAGCCTAAAATCTCTCTAACAGATGTCACAAAAGGAGAAATTTACTGGCGTCCCATTTGAGAGCTACTCACTCCTTGTATTTATCTAGGATGAATAATAGGTAATGAGTTAGCAGAGTCACCACTAGAGAGAGCTCTGATACTAGAATTATTATTAAGCTCTATTTTATCTTCGTTCCTATTGCAGAGTTCAGGGGCAGTTGCTTGAATGGATGGAGTGTCAAAAAGGGAAGAGCAATACAAAAAGAAGGAACTTCAATGTGTTAGGGAGGATTTTAGACTTAATGTTATTGGACCATGATTGGTCTACAGAAAGGGCAGAGAGTATTTTTCTAGTTTGGACTCTTTCCACTTTAATTCAGCAGTTTTTTGACACTCCACTTGCAATACTTATTGTAGCTCAGCTGCTCTGCTTCATGGTTTATGACTTGATATTGCTTTCAGGAGAATATAGGATGAAAATAGAATACTGGAATTTGGGGGGGGAAAGTGATGTATGAATCATGCCATTTATGGGTGGTTTATACTTCAGTGAAAGTTTATGCAATTTTACAGAAGTAACTCGGTGTACCTGTGTATTTTGAGTGTTTAAATGGGTAGTATCTATGAGCAGGGAAAGTACCCATATTCCTCTTTCATGAATACCAGAAAATAAACATACCTGAGATACCAACACTGTCCAATAATGTTTGTGCCTTTATTATCATAGTTCAATGCACCTTTACTGAATGGGAGATATGAATCATGTAAAGACAGAGACTGGCAATGCTTGAATAAGTAAGGCCAGGTAGGCAATTCCATTGTTTTTATAAATACTGCAGGAAAGGTAGTACAAAGGCAATTTGGTGAATATTCTTCTAATAGCCTCTTAAATGCGTTCTCTCTTTGTCATTACACTGCAATGTAGGGATACGACCAACATGACAATCTATGGAAACTGTGTGAGTAAACCAGGGATCAAATATCCTGTGCCAAAGCTGACAAAATAGAAGCCAGTGTCCAAAGCTGTATTTCAAAGGCATACTCAGTTTCCATTCATTCCATGTGCTTCTGAAGAATGTACACCCTCAGCTTGGGATCAATCTCCCCACAGCTAGAAAATATGATCATAGCTTCAGAATGTCTTGACTTTTGTTCCTTCTTATTTAGTTGGGAATTCTTTTTGCAAAAGACCTGGACCTTCTTCATAAACTTCCTTCTGTGGGAGACTCAGAACAGACACTACCCTTCCACTTCCAGCATAAGGGGACAGTCACATTAGTTTCCTTTCCAGACAGCTAGATGTTCCTCTGTCCTCATCCGTAGCAGTCATCTACAGATATAGGGAGGCTGTCCATCACCTCTTTCAATCCCAGCCAAAGGTAATGTTTGTTAAACAAAATGGTTAGTAATCCTGTACAAGAACTTTTAACAGATCATGGACTTGGGCCATTTCAGAGTATTTCTGTGTTTTCACCTTTTGGGGGGATGTGTGAGGGTGGAATATGACTTTCTTTTCATCCTCGGAACTGTTATCTTTACTGACTGTGTCTCCATTTGTGTGGACAACTTGATACTGCAGTTTTTTGCTTATGTGCAAACATTGCATAACTTCAGACCTCCACAGGTCTGAAGAAGAAAGTGTTAATTAACTTGTCAGACCTTTTCCCTTGAAGAAATTCCACCAGAGACATCAACAGCATTTCCATTGACAAAGCCAGTGGTGGATGCTACCAGTGTCTACCCTGATTCATACTGGAAAATGTAAGCTCATTTTGGATTTTAGGCATTGTTTATTTGTATAAATAAATGGCTGGCAGGGTTCAGGACAATGTAAAGTCCACAAGACACCATGGTCCTATACATTTTTCAAAAATTCAGAGATGACAAAATATTAGCCTAACTGACAAAATGTATGAGGATGCTTTGAGACTGGAAAATGCAAATGAAGAATTGGAATTACCTGAAGTAAAAAAGCAGTTACAAAAGTTTCAGATACAAGAATAGATAGCTGAGATAAATACGAAAAATTAGCATAGACATTTAGAAATACAATAAAAAATGTTGAGAAGCAAATATGTTACAAAAGACAGGGACACAGAATGCAAGACCTGCAAATGCTTTTGATTTAAGAAGATAAAGAAAACACAGAGTCCTTTAATTGTGAATGCAATTCAGAGACGGATTTGCTGGGGGGGGGGGGGGCTGTAATAATTGATTAGGACCCCAGAAAATACATCAGGCAAAACATGGGTTATGAACATTTAAGTAAGGTAGGACCTAGTGAACCTTATCACAGAGTGCTTAAAGAAGAAAGCTGAAGTAACCTCTGAAAGATTATCTTTAATATATGACGAAAGATCGGTGTGGTCTTCATAGTGCTGGAGAAAATAAAATTAGTAACTCTCCTTAAAAACCTAAAGGAGAGAAAAGAAAATAACGACTGGTCAGTGCAGATTTAAAATGCATCACTGGAGAGGAAACTACTAATCAATACATCTACAAGCACCTAGAAAATAACAGGATGATGAGAAGCAGCCAAAGTGGTTTTTCAGGAACAAATTGCATCAAACCAATCTCTTTGCCTCACTTAGCTGACAAAGGGGAAGCAATGGATGTCACTTACCTTGACTATAATATGGCTTTGGATGTTCAAGACATTCTCAACCACTACAGCCTGGAGGAAGGTGGGACAGATTAGACCGTCATGTGGTAAGTGCACAAATGGTTAGTAGGATCATGCCCAGCTTTGCAAACAACTCAGGAAGATCATTGTGAAGAAAAGGGGAAAACAGAGGGAAAGGTGTCAACAGTATATTTTAATTAGTCTTTCAGCCTCAAACATCTCCTCATTTTACCCATAGATATATCAGAAACTTGAAATAATTGTTTGTCGACTCCCTAAAGAAGAAGGCAGAACATGTGTGTGTATGGGAAGAGAGGAGAGGTGACATATGACAGTCCTCCAGTTGATCAAAGGCTGGTACAAATTGGACAGAGGGCTGGAGGGGCAGCAGGCTGCAGGGACTGTTGCTTTCCTTCCCAAGCTGCTTGGACTCCTCTTGCAGCCAATTTGAGTGCAATGGCAGTCACTGTTTTGTCTGTGTTCTCCTGCCTAAAGATTTCCAAGAGGCCTGCCTTTAGAAGTGAGTGTATAGCATAGAGGGAGTAAAATGTGTAGTGCCTTGGAAATTACAAATGAAAGCAGCATGTTTTAAAAATTATCACCGTGTATCTATCTAAAAAGCACCAGTTTCACAGCTGTAACCATTACCTCTTTATAGCATCTTTTATAAACAGGTTCTTAAAATACTCACGGGTTTCTCTTTAGTAAAAAATGCAAAACAAACCTGAGATTTGAATGAGCTCACTTGAAGTCAATAATACTATGCTGATTTACCCCAGTTGAACATCTGTACCAGGATTGTATATATAGCAATATAACACTATTCAGTAAAATCAAACACATAACACAGCTAAGCTACTCTGAGCAAGAAATTCATGTCTCTAAAGAGGTTTTAGTATTGTCTAGTGAACTGCAGTGGTTTGAAATATAGCTATTGTCACATATTTTACCTGCTCCACAATCCTCATTTGTGCAGACTGCCTTTCATACAAAAAATGCCCAGAACTGATATTTGGAAGTAAAGACTAAAGTGTTCATTTTTTCACACTGCTGATGTTTTCATCAGATCAATGACGTCGTCTTGATTTACACCAGCAGACAACAGGGCCACAAAAATAATTACATTGAATTATAATTAAAGAAAAGAAGGAAAAACGAAGAAGTAAAATATGGTATCAAAATTTTCTTTTCAAAGGAGGTTTGGAAAGAGACAGTGAGGCAAGAGACAGAAGGAGTCCGCGTGTTGTAGAACCTGAAATCTCCCACAACATCAGCAAAGCTATGTCTGAATATAGCAAGACTTTATCTCCACACATTAAAAAAGTAGCAGTCAGTGTCCTGAAGGGATTGAATGCACAGTGGATATTTCCAGTACACATGAGGAAAGCTGGAGAAGACTTCTGAAAGAGGGATGAAAAGTCAGGTGATGAATCCTTCAGGGAACAAGGAAAACAGAGCCATTTTTGCCTCTGGAAGAGGCTCATACTCTTAGACTAGACTGCAGTAGACTAGACTATTTCAGCTGGAAGGGACCTACAATGATCATCTAGTCCAACTGCCTGACTAATTCAGGGCTGACCAAGTTAAGTCATGTTAAGGGCGTTGTCCAAATGCCTCTTAAACACTGACAGGCTTGGGGCACCACCCACCTCTATAGTAAGCCTGTTCTCTTGATTTTGGTTCCTGTGAGAGGCTTGCAGATTTCCTTGTCAGCCGAACACTTAGAAGTGACAAATTCACGGACACCATAGTGCAAGGTGCACACGCAATTTAAGGCTAGTAATTCATGACTGTTTCTGTTACGCAAGTGGGATGCAAATATTGATTTCAAAATAAATGGAGTCAAGGAGGTTGGGATAGGGATAGAGACACTAAAGCGCCAGTTTCACAGCTGTAATCATTACCTTTTTATAGCACCTTTTATAATCAGATTCTTAAAATATTCATGGATTTCTCTTTGGTAAAAAATGCAAAAAACCCTGAGATTTGAATAAGCTCACTTGACATAAGGGAAGAAGAGCAACAGCAACATGCAGATCTGCAGGACTAAGGCATTTCCGCTTAAAACAAAATTCTTGGAGGGGACTAATGGCCAAGTCTGGCAATATTCTAGGGTCAAACATGAGGATTAGTTAATTTCTTAATTGGGTAGATGAGGAAGAAATTTTTCATGATTTGAACATTTGTGGGACAGATTGTAAAGATGGAAGACTTAATTGCATGTGAATTTCCTAACCTAGACACAAACTTGTAATTGTATAAACATTTGCTTAAAGTTAGCATTTGGTGTATATTTGAGCAAATCTTATTGGCAGTCCTAGACTTTACTTTCAGTTTAAAGCAAATTGCTGTCCTTTCTAGCATAAGAACAAACGTGTTATCATGAAAAGCTTCATCTATATAACTGCATGTATATTCAGTTGTCATTTGCCCAGAGGTGGGTACATTGGAATATTATCAGACAAAAATAGAAATTAGTTTTGTGGCAGGCATTACAAATTGATTGTGTATTTTCTTCATATTGGGTGTCCTTTAGAGATATATTTAACAGGATGATAATGTCAGTTTTCATGTCTGATTAGCAACCAATTCTTACTAAAACTATAAATTTATGAAAGAATCTTTAAAAACTCAGAACCAGATGGCAAAGAAGAAGAGAGAATGCATTGCACTTAATGTACATGATTTTTAACACAATCTCCAGACATAAGAAGGCATGGCTTTTTAATATTTGAGTCTAGTAAGACTACCAAATGCTAAATATTTAGGACTGGCCCATAGCAAAGCTAGATATGAAATAGTAGAGGCTGAAAACAGAAGGATGTGAAGTACCATAAATCAGTTGATTTGGAACTGAGAAGAAATAATGAGAGTTGGGGTTGTTCAGCCTGGAGAAGAGAAGGCTCTGGGGAGACCTTATTGCAGCCTTCCAATGTTTAAAGGGGGCCTATAAGAAAGGTGGGGAAAAACTTTTTAGCAGGCCCTGTAGCAACAGGACTAGGGGAAATGGCCTTAAACTAAAAGAGGGCAGATTTAGACTAGATATAAAGAAGAAGTTTTTTACAATGAGGGTAGTGAAACACTGGAAGATGTTGCCCAGAGAGGTGGTAGAAGCCCCATCCCTGGGAACATTCAAGGCCAGGCTGGATGGGGCTCTGAGCAACCTGATCTAGTTGAAGGTGTCCCTGCTCATTGCAGGGGGGTTGGACTTGATGACCTTTGATGGTCCCTTCCAGCCCAAGCCATTCTGTGATTCTATGATTCTATGACAGGAGGTAAGAGAGAAAAATAGTATCAACTAGTAGGAAAGAGGCTCTGACAAGAAGGTACCAGATAATATCTGGCTAGTTCTGAAGGCAGCTGATGGTACTGTGAAACCCCATCTATCATGAAAGCAAGGAATGCAAACAGACATTTACTAACATTGTGAATTTGCAAGGCAACACAACTTTTGGTGGTACAAGATGCTGAAACTTTGGAGATCTGGGCCAACAGAAAATGTACTGGCTGTTGAACAGGTGAAAACCGTGGACAAGCTTGGAAGAAAAGTCAAATATTTCATGTTTTCTGTAACATGAACCAGCTTTGGAAATTCTCCAGCAATTCAAAAGAAGTGAAAAAATCTTCACAACAACTTCACCATTACAGTCAATCCCTGTTCTGTCAGACATATTTAAAGAAAATGACAAAATAGAATATTTCATCTTCAAATAATTTATTTTGAATGTAAAATTAAGCTCTTTGCGGTAGTTCTTTCTTTCCCAGTCCTTCTGGATTTCTTTTTTCAAAATCAACAGTCAAAAATCTGAAACAACGTACATACTGTAGTGACATTTTACTTTCCCAAACTATTTCAAGGGAGAAGAGTCTGGTTTCTGACAAACTCAAAGTGATTTTGCCAGCACTTAGTGTATTTCACCTTTTTTTACACATTCTGTTGACAGTTTTTACTTAAACTTAGGCAAGGGGAATGGTAAGGTACCTTGAATACTGACCGAGACACCATCAATTTAAGGTCTGGTTTATGATCAATCTACTTTTTTGATCCCTATTACTATACAGCCTGATTGTATTCAGTGTATTTGTCCTCTCAACAGAATGAAGGGGTAATTACTACATTGAATTCACAGAGCATGCTGAACCTTGCTAATGCTCTACCCACCAGACTAACCCATCTGTTTCTGTTACTTCTTCCACTTTGGTCTCCAACTAGGGCAGCAGTTTTCTCTATCACACACTTGTGAAGAAAAGAGGGAGAAAGAAAAAAGAACAGATTTATTGTATCTCTTGAGTTCACAAATGTCTCTCCTTCAGCAGCAATGCCAGGAAGTTGTAAACACACACAAAGCCTTTTAGTTTAAGTACAGTCTCTTAATTAAAAGTATTCTCTCTCTTAAATATAGCGTTCTCAATTTAAATCCAGTAACATTTTGCCCTGGTGGCAGGTATCCAGATCCATCATTACAGCGCAAGATGATTCAGTGGCTTTGTAGCCCCGCAAGACTCTTTACTTTATCAAAAGCATGGCAGAGGAGTAGACAGGAAGTAAAATGATGAGGCAATAATTGAAACGCAGGAGCTAAACACACCAAAAACAAGAAAGCTGACTCGATTAGTAAGTCAGAACTGCTGACTGAGGGAAACCTCAATACCAAATAGCTTGGTATTACCTAAGAGGGTTGTGCAAAAATGGCTGGCAGAGAGGCAGAAAAAAGAAAAATTGTGTCTTTCTTGAAGAGAGGCCATGAGAGACACAAATTTTCCCGAAAGACTGTACTGGGCATTGCTTGTTGTAGTCTTAGCAGGTACCATTATTCTTCTGTTTACTTAAAACCTTGTACTATTAGTCATTAAAACTACATGAACTAAACACAGAAGTAATGACTGGGTGACATTTTGCCAAAATGAATGCTAACACACACCTCTTTTTTTCCTTGGTTAAGATTCTGATTTATTTTTGAACAATAGTAATATGAAAATAAGGATGACATTCCCTTTTATACTTGAAAGTATGTTATTCTTCTTAACTGCACATTAAATTTTTCGCGAGCTACCTCAGGAGATTGATAATATGATGTGCAGTCTGTCACTGTTCAGCATTTGGACCAGATCAGTAGTATCTGATAGCCAGTCAGACCTTTGAAGTGCTAAATTAGTGAACTGAGTTCTGTCCTTGATAAAGGATAACAGCACCACCACTCATGTTACGGACATGCTGCTTTGTCTGAAACCGAGTCAGAGAGAGTACGAGCTTTAGGAACTCTGCAGAAGTTCCTAACTAATCTCTCCCATCTGGAATGATCTCTGAAGGTTGTGCAAAAACTTTGTAAAGACACTTCTGTGATTACTGCACATGCCAAGTCTGCTGTAAGGATATGCAGAAGAATTCTGTTTCACAGATTACCAACTTACTATTTCTCCTGAAAGATGAACTCCTTTCTATTAAAATACATTTCTAATAGATACAAGGTGCTAATCTTCTAAACTAATATAAAGTCCAGAGAAAACAGACCAAAGTGTTTGTTTCTGACAGAAGGTAAGTGACATAAATCTGAATAAATTATCCCTCGGTACATGTAAAACATAAGGAAAAACTTTGGAATCTTGGAGGAATAGTGCATTAAAAGCTTTAGGCACCAGGATATGTGAGAATATTTTCAATGTACATGCTTTTATAAATCATCCAGACTATTAACATTCTTACTAGAGATTTGGTACTGATATTGTCAGTCTGGAGAACAGGAGATGAGGGACAAGATATGTTTTATTCCATAATGGAAACTGTTGTTGGATCCAAATTTGCCAAAGAATTAAGCAACAGCAGTGGTGGCAAAAGAAATACATAAATGAGATGACAAAACACAACAAGAAAAAAAATCAAGCCATGCTGGACATCCTTAGCTATCAGTTTGGCTTTATCCTGAGCTGAATTCAGAAACAGTAAGTCTCCCATTTCCAAATTACATTTGATCATATTTTAAAAGCATGCTTCTACCACCTGTTCACACATTGATGAGCACCTGCGTGATTTCCATTTTACCAAGGGAGCTATCAGTGCTGCAAAGCACATCACAGTGTGAGCAGTGGTGGCATTAATGAATATCAATAGTGGGTGGACTGATGATCCAGCACTAGCATGCCTGCTGCTTTTGGTAATCAGGATTCAACTCCTTGCTCTGCCACCAGCTTCTACAGCATTAGCAAAGTTACGTAAGTTAAATCTGTTTGGAGGATGTAGATGGATGTGAGTTCAGTCTCACAAAGTTTAAACTGAGCACTCTGGAAGCTCTTGAGCAGCAGCAGGTAAGTGCTGCTAAACTAAAATCCAGTGCCTTTCGGGAACCGTGTACCATGCCACATTAGAGCAGCCATTTGGCTTCTGTTCCAGAACTGGCTCATATCCTACCATATGATGGCACAGCAAGCTCACATCGTAGACTCCCAGTAATCTCGTACTATTCCAATTTTTGAGTTAGCATATTTTGAGAAGTGATTTCTCTTCATTTGAGATGTGGTAACTCACCATAACTCACCATCTGCATGCTTCTACTCTTTGGTAAAGGCAAACGGTAGGAGTCAGGTGAAATTTCCCTTAAGTCATGCTGTATTATTTATCACTATGATAGCTAATAAACCACTCTGAATGACTGGATTACACAGGTGGTTTCTGGGAGTCACCTGAAAGCCTCCATTGCCCTTTGGAAACACCAAAGCCAGCACCAGTTTGACTGGTCAAGCTGACACCAGTGGGAATTCATCTCTGAGCAAGTCAGATGTGAAGTTAGGTGGCAAGAGGGGACAAAACTTTTATCTTGCCTGTTGCTTCACTTTAGCCTAATGCACACTGCCTTGTCTAGTCCATGCCCCCTTTTTTCTGCAAGGAAGCTCACACATATGGCTCTGTAGCCCTTCACTTTCATTTAGACTGCAGTTATATCAACTTCCCTAAGCCTTGCAATGACTGATCCTTGAAAGCAAGATCATGTGATTCCCTTCCCTTATGAAAACAGGTTTTTCAAGCTGATACAAGTTACACCGAATATATGGGCAGTAGTTTATTATTGTAAGCCTTTTTTTTCTTGTTTGTTTATTTGGTTTTTTTTCAGATAATGATTATAGAAAAATGGAAAGAATTTTCTTTCCAGTATTTTCAGTTGAAACAAAAGAAACAGAAACTACATAGTTGTGCTTTTTTGAGGAATAGCTTTATATCTAGCTTTAACCTGTTAAAATTGCATATTTATCCTAATTCTCTATAATGCTCAACTGGACCAAAACAATATGAATTTTCAAGCCAGGTGGCAAAATGTCTTTTGAGCTGTGTCATATAACAAAAAACGTTCTCTCTCAGTCTTTTTTCCTTTTATCTCTTTCCTGAAAGTAGCAGGTTTTTATTTAATGACATATTTGGTACATTTTTGCCTTTGATTTCATCTTTCTTTAATAAAGAATTTCTTTTTTAAAAAAATATTTTTTTTCTCTCTCTCTCTCTCTCTCTCTGTCACACTCCTCTTTTGTGTGGTAAACATACTTACACTTAAAAGATCAAATCCTAGCAAAGATACTATTCTAATACATACAGCTGAACAACATCAGATATCCTACATGGCACCCACACAGATGCCAAATATTGATGTATTTGGGAAACACATAAATCCTGTTATGTGTCGGGCTATTCCCTTTCCCACCTATTTTTCTATTATAAAAAGAAAGCAATAGGAATGGTGTGATGTACTCTGACAGAGCCTACCAGATATGCTACCATGGAGTCAAGCATGCATTAACACTAGAATTGTATGAATTATTTATGTGGATAATCACCATTATGAATTCAACTCTGTCTTTATATATTTCCTAGTTATTCATCATCATTCACGTTAGTGTGAAGATTTTTAAGTATCTGAACTGCTTGTGAATTGTTAAGGTTGACCATATATTATTACATGTGGTACAGCACAGTTTGGCTAAATCAGATGGTACTTTTGTTTCCTTTGACTGGATGCCTGAGCTATGTAAGTAAGAATATAATGAATGGAATTACAAATGGAAAAGGAGCACTCTTTCTTTGTGCCTCATAATTCTCATTCAGTGAAACCTTTATGTACATGTTTATATCTGTAGAGCTTGATGGGAAAACAGCACAAAATTTGTGAAGATAACCACATTCACAAGATCTGTGCATGAAAGCATACAGCATAGGTTCCTTTCCTTTCCTTTCCTTTCCTTTCCTTTCCTTTCCTTTCCTTTCCTTTCCTTTCCTTTCCTTTCCTTTCCTTT
>JAVKLA010000047.1:20144657-20164789 GCA_034782735.1 Sagittarius serpentarius | reverse complement strand
TCCTTTCCTGTCCTTTCCTTTCCTTTCCTTTCCTTTCCTTTCCTTTCCCCTTTCCTTTCCTTTCCCCTTTCCTTTCCCCTTTCCCCTTTCCTTTCCCCTTTCCTTTCCCCTTTCCTTTCCCCTTTCCCCTTTCCTTTCCTTCCCTTCCCTGAGATGTAGTGTCATTCCCTGGATGATGGTGTAGAGATCTAGATGTGTTACAAATTGAGAAATTTCTTGGGACAGCAGCATCTTGTACAGGAAGGACAGCTGCACCCTAGTTATAATGGATGTAGGATGCTAAAAGCAGGGGAAAGCCAGCGGGGGCAAAGACTGATGCAACTTATAAAGCAGACATGGTTAGTTTTCTGTGAGTCGGTGAAAAGGCCAGCAAGGAGATAAAAAGCACATTATCAATAAATAAGGAAGGCAAATTGGAACACCTACAGCGCCAACGTAGCTGTGTGTGCAGAGGGAGCACAAAGCTTTGAAGACATTCTGGGTTTGGTCTTGACCTTGCGCTAGGTCAAGGTTTTACTAGGTAAGTCACTCTTTAATATCAGGTACAGTCCAACTAGGTTTACCGTTGTAGTGTGAAAGAATAGGTTAAACAAGTCCAGCATACAGATATACAATTATAAGAAAGAGAAGTACATAAAAATGAGAAAGTTAGTAAAAACAAAGCAAAGCCAAAACCTGAAGGGATAAATCAAAAAAGGAAGAAAACTGGAGTTAAAAAATACTGTATCAAAAGACTTGGTAAAACTAAACAAAAAAATAAGAAAACAAAACTGTCCAGATAAAAACCCTGCATTGCTCAATAAAAAAGTTAAAGAGGCTATCATACAGAAGATGCTGGCATTTAAAAATTGGAAAGCTTTCTCAAATGAGGAGAACAGAAAAATCCATAATACATAGCAGGTCAAATAGAAGCAGGAAATTAAAGGAGCTAAAAAAGAATCTGAAGAGCATCTTGCAAAGGATGCTCAAATTGATAATGAAAAGTTATTAAAATACATCAAAATCAGCCAGCTAGGGAATTGGTGGGACTGTTTGATGACAAGAGGTGTAAAAGGGGAACTCATGAATGATAAGACCATAGTGGAGAAGTTCAGTGAAATATTGCTTTCATTTTTACTGCACATACAAGATGCTGGGGAGATTCCTACACCTTGTAAATTCTTTGTAGTAAATAGATCAGAGGGCCTAGAAAAACCTGAAATAAATACACAAGAAATATTGTACCAAATAGATCTAACAATCAGTAGGGCACCAAGAGAAGATATGATTGACCTATGATTTCTGAAGCAACCCAGATGTGAAATTGCAGAACCCCTGCAAACCCCCTCAGTGCCAGAAGACTAGCATATCTACAGAAAAGGTTCTAAAGGCAATCATGCAAACTACAGATTATTTAGTCTGACTTCTGTCCCTGGCAAGATGGTAGAGGCTGTATTAATATTGCTAGGCATTTGGATAAATCACAGTGTTTTGGGAAACAGACAGCAGGCCTCTATGAAGGGAAATCCTGCTCCATTCCACTAACCTGTCAGAATTTGGGAAGTTGTCAACCAGCACATGGATAAAAGGGAAGTGGGGGACACAACTTCTTTGGATTTTCAACAAAATTTTGATAAATTTCCATGTTACAGGTTAGTACAGATTGGAGGAAAGGTTCTCCTATGGACTAAAATCTTATGGAGGTAGGCCTAGGGCTCACTTTTCAGGATGGCAGAAAGTCAGCAGTGGCCTTCCTTAGGGATGGTTGGGCCAAGGAGCTGTAATGTGGTGCAATTGATGTGTGTGCACAGAAAGGGACCCAGGAAACACTCTGTGAACAGTCCTGTGCCATGAAGCATTTTCCAGCAGACGTCCCTGGTGGATCACAGGAATCAGCTCAGAGTTAAGCTGACTCCTTCACTGCTGGCTGTAAGACATTCTACTACTCTGTGTCTGAAAATGGAGTAGAGTGCAAGCTTATAAGGAAGTGTCCATAGCATGAGTTAGATGTGGATGGGCTAGATACTGTAGCACCCACCAGAAACACGGGATGCAGATCAGTGGAGAGGCTTTCAGGGTGGAGGCTGTGAAAGAGCTTCCCAAGTCTAGGGGTAAGCAAGGGAAAGGATTTACCATCCTGCAAGGCTTGCTTGAAGTGGAAGTGTGCTGAAAATTCAAGTTATCCTTTAGCTCGTGGGGCAAACAGTGCTGAAAATGGTGTACGGGCCACCCCATGCATGTGTTCTCCACAAATAATATTTTCTATTGCCACTATTAGAGATGGACTGCGGGATGGGTCATTGGTCTCACCCAGTAAGGAATTCCTTGTTTTTATACACACAACAAAAAAGCAGTAAAACAGAGTTCCTCCCTTAGAATAGCTTAAAGTTTCAGCACCCAGTTATGTCTAAAGAACAGACAAAAGGTATACTCAGAAACACTTGTTTCCTGTAATGGGCATTAAAATACAGCTGTTGTACATCTTTTCTGAGGTTTCAGGAGCCCAGGTGAACAGTTGGTTTTAATGTCTAACTCCTTCTGATACTGTATCCCTGTAGCCTTGTCTGTCATTTCTGTGCTCTATTCCTGCAGGGGTGAGTTTTATATTTTAGCATATTTTTTGAATACAAGACAAGTCAGCCTGAGCTATGCATGTTTAGAATAAATAATAATCAGCCATGTTTTATGGAGCAGCTCTTCCAACGAGAGATTCTCTTTCTGTTGTAAACTATGAGGCAACTTGGTGGTGAAATGCTCACCTTATCATGCAGGCTAAGTCTAAGACAAAGAGGGTCCATGCAGTGGAATCACCGCACGTGGTTGGAGCAGGGTTGTGATCCTTTGGACTGAAAAAGGGTATGTGGGTGGGGAGTGAAGTGTGGGGGTGAAATAGCACAGCTCATGAGCTCTGCTGTCAACCCCCCATTTCCTTCCATCCAGGGAAGCCCAAGAGTCCTGAAAGTAAAGGACTTCACGGTGGGTTGGTTCCCTGCTCCCTGGTTCTGTGGAGACTGGAACCACCCACTGATGTCTGCAGCCCTGATGTGCACTGTAGGGCTTGGACTTCAGAGCCCTGTGTTTGGAGACTGAATTATTAACCCTTGACTGAAAATGGATCCATTTCACAGGATATATGTGCTGTCCTTCCTCCAGCGGCCTCCTAAGTTAACCTTGCCTCCTTGCTTTCCCCCGAATTCTTCGCATTTCTCATGGAGCAGGTGCTTCAACTAGGACTGGAGCAGTGCTCCTTTGACCTCTTCCTAGCAAGGGTAGCTTTATTTCCACCACCACTTTTCCCACTTCCCTCTGAAGAGTGATTAGTTTTTCCTGTGGGTGGCAGTCTAGGTGCCTAAATAATATATTTTTTTTCCTTCAGTTTCTCTGCTTTTTACAGTAACTGGTAAGCATTAGCTGTTGAAGATTGTACAGAATACCTGAGCAGGGCAAATCAAGTCCCTTACTGCCGTAACTGTGCTTATATGCCAAGTATAAACTCTCTCAGCTACAGAATTTCCTGATCAAGTTGGTGTCTGCATATCCCCTGCAGCTGTAGAGCTTAATACAAAGCCTCCATAATGAGCAGGGAAAATAAAATAAATAAATAAATAACTGTGAGTAGACCTTAGTAAAGAGAGTTGATTCAAGGCCACAGGATGCCATCTTTGTTTACCTCTCTTTCCCCCTAAGCTGGCATGGGATCAGGAGCACAGCTTCTTACATACAAATGATTTCTGAACATGCAGTTCAGCCTTAGCTTCTATATTAACTAAAATCAGAGCTGGCATTGTTAATTTGTCTGAACAGCTGGACAAAATAAGGTTAGATTTTTTCCATGTTTCAAAAATCGCTAGGGGAGCTTATTATAAGAACCACTGTAGCAGAAAGAAAACTGAAGTAATAAACAAAGTGGCTATTATGAGAGAGGAATCTATAGATCAATATGTTTTGTGCAGAGCCTGAGACAGTGATCTGCAGTGCTTCTTTCACATATACATTTTAGATAGAATTTATTATCTTACAGATTTTTAAAAAATATATTATGATTTTATTTCTTTAACAATGATGATCTGAGAAGTCACCAGGCATGGACTAGCCAACTCCATCTCACATGTTGGGGAGAGACTGGCCTATTGCCAGATTTCCTAAAAGACAGGATAATGATGACAGAAAGAGGGTTTTTTTCCGAATTACGTGTCATCAACAAAACATAGACTTATGATTGAATTACTGGATAAGAATCTAAATGATCTACATTCAGTTCCTGGTTGTGCCACAATCTTTCTAGACCATTATGGGCAGGTGCTTTGTGTGAGATTCAGGTCACTTCCTTTTTCCTACCTGTAAGGTAGGTATCAAGGCTCTATCTGTTATCACTGAAAATAAAAGTGCTTTCAGAGGGCGGCTCCTCCTTTCCTAACATGCCTAGCTTCTGGATGGCTAAAATTAAAGAGATGTACTGCAGATCTCTGTTCCTAAGGGGAAGAGAAATGTGGAAGCATATCAAAGGCTGGGCAGTCTGGAGTATTTTGCACACAGGTGAATACTCAGTACTTACCACTAGCCTGGCTAGAGAGACTGCAGCTTGGCCTCAAGACAGCAGCATGGAAAATCTGCTTAGTTTAAAGATACTCTCACACTTGTATGTCAAGTGCAATGTGGAGCCCACCACTGGCCTCCAGTGGGAATGGAGTACAAACGTTCCCTCTGTGCCTGGCAATATCCCCTCCAGAGGGTGTGCTGTTGTGGCTTCCCCCATGGGATGCCAGTTGGCTTGGACTGTCAGGTGGAGTCCTGTCCCTTGCTGGTGGCCAGCATTTCTGAGAGCAATCTCTGAGGCAAATCAAATCATTTAGGATGGAACTCAATTCAGAGGGGAAGAAAGAGATCCCACCTTGAACTTTCCCCAGTATTATATACCTGAGACTAGAACAAGGTGACTCCACGAGTAAAAGAGAAATACAACTCAGCTTAAAGCTATTCTCTGCTGTGGGCATCTCTGGCCTCATTTAAATTAGCAGCCTCTTCTCTGATGCTTTATGCTAGTTAGGATGGTAATGATTTTCTTTCAAAATACTAACTTCCTTCAATAATCAAAGGACAGTCACATGTAGCTGCCCATTTTCCCATCTAGACTTATCCTGCCCAGCTGGATGGAGTTTCCTGCTTTTTCTCAGATAAGGCATGTAATTACTTGGTAAAATTAAAATATGATTTGTTTAATTTAATTTATGATTATAAGCTTTTCCTAACTACAGAAATTTAACATCTCACATATAATAAAGACTGTATCCTCACAATACCCTTATGAAATATCCCATATTACAGGTACAGAATGGAGGTATAAGGGGTTTGTCTAGAGGTGATATTCTAAGAAGCATAAGACTGACTTTCTTATATGGAAAACTGACCAAACCCAAGCTTATTGCATTGGGGTGGCAACAAGTCCAATTTCATAAAGCTTTTTGAGACAAAAGGGTGTATTACATTTAGCTCAGCACTACAGTAATGCAGTCATAAGGCTTTTAGTCAGCTCAAAATGCTCAGAGGTAAAATTGCACCTCTCTTTTAGGTAGAATCATAGGATTAGAGCACAATTCAGGCTGGAAGGGACTTTGGGAGGTCTTTGGTCCAATTACTTGCTGAAAGTGGTGGAGTGAGCTATGAGATCAGAGTAGGTTGCTCAGGGCTTTATCCTGCTGGGTCTTGAAAACCTCAAAGGCTGGATACTGACAGCTTCTCTGGGCAACGTGTTCCAGTGCCTCACAGTCCTCATGGTGAATAAGATTTTCTTCATATCAGGTCAAAACCTCTCTTTTCCCAGTTTGTGTCCATTCTCTCTTGTCCTCCTGCCATTCACTGCCGTGAAGAGCCTGGCTTAGACTTCTAGATAACTTACATATCAGCTTAATATTGATTTGTAAAATTAGTAATATATATTGCAAATTATGCAAAAGTGCTGGTACTAACGGAAATATTTCTGATGAACTTACACAAATCTCTTGGTCAAAATCATGCATTGAGTGTCTGAAAAACAGAAATGGAAACAGTATGTCTTGATGCCCAGTTGTGTGCCTTAGCTATTAATCAATCTTACTACATCAGCAATAGCTTGTATTGCAGTGTTGTAAATGATTCACTGTTGCTTTTCATAGACTATCCCAAGATGGAACCTTCATCAGGAGAGTGTTACTTTCCCCTTCTGTACACTTTTCTTTCTCCCTCCATTTCTTCTTTTCTTTTGGTTCTTTTGTCTTTTTCTTCCATTTTGAAAGCTCCCCATTTCTGCCTCCTTAAAAAGTTTTTTAAGAACAATTTGTATCCCTTTCTTTTTATATTATTTGGTTTCTCTGTTCTCTACCTCAGGATGACATTTTAAAATTTAACCCAGTATGCCTGTTCCTTCATTCTGACCAGTTTTGGTTTTGTTTTTTTTTAATGTTGCCCTGATCTGTGTTATGATATGCACCGTTTTTCTCCTCTTCTCTCAGTATTTTAGTAATGATTGGTTATAAGCACAACTCAATTTATTTTTTTGTTTTCCACTTGAAGGTGAGGGATATTTTTGGTTTATTACCATTAGGAAATGAATTCTTCCCAGTGGTAACATTTTAACTTTGGTCTAGTTTAAAACTCTATGTTGAAATGAGCAATGCAGATCATATTGTACAATGTCCCTGTTATTAAAATTTCACTAACAGATTTATGCAAACATCTTTAAGAATGATATTGACTGAAAGATTGTATAGAAATAGCTTGTTTAGCCTAGAGGAGAGAAGGCTTGGGGGGGTCCTATCAATTTATACAAATACTTGAAGAGAGGGTCCAAAGAAGACAGAGCCAGGCTCTTATCAGTGGTGCCCAGTGACAGGACAAGAGCTAATGGGCACAAACTGAAACACAGGAGGTTTCCTCTGAACATCAGAAAACATTTCTTCACTGTGAGGGTGACCGAGCACTGGCACAGGTTGTCCAGGGAGGTGGTGGAGTCTCCGTCCCTGGAGATATTAAAAAGCTGTCTGGACATAGTCCTCGTCAACCTGCTCTAGGTGGCCCTGCCTGAGCAGGGGGGTTGGACTGGGTGACCTCCAGAGGTCCCTTCCAACCTCAGCCATTTGGGAGCGGCAGGGTGGGGGGGGAATCTAATGGTAACTGTCTAAGAATATCAGTCAGATAGTAACGCCTATGTGTCAGACTTTGGTCCCTTCTTTATATGTATTTCCTCAGATTTCAGACAGTGTTGTAATTTCTTAGTATTTCTAACTGTCAAAAAATTTGATGATAACTCTACTGAATAAAAATGCCAATAAAATTACATTATGTTTTACTTCTGATTTTCTGGGATTTCTAAACAGTGAAATTACTTCACTTAATATTCCCCAGTGGAAATGCTGAATGTCATGTGTATAGCCCTTAAATTATTGGTACGGAAGACTTGCAATTTGCAGCAGTTGGAGTTACAACTATGCGTGCATAACAGACATAGAAATGGAAGGTTAGGAAACATTGTTCTCCTTTGGCACAGATTTTTAACATGAGTCCTTTCTCTTCTAGTTTATTGGAATACTTATTTTCTAAGACTTGATATTTTTGAGGAGGTAGGGACAGGAATTGTCTGAGACTGGGTGATATACATGAAGAGGTTTTACCAGTCATTGATTCCTAACGCTTTCCTAACCTGCTTTGTTACCTAGAAGTTTATTATGATGGCATGTTACTTTGGTCATCTTTGTCCAAGCAACACTCAGGCATGTGGAATTTTCTGTATACTCTGTGCACATACATGTGTCCATGCTGTCCTGTTAAATAAAACTTAGTATATCAGTCACAGCTGCTACTGTATGCCTTTCCAATCCCTCTGTTTATCTCTAGAGGGCAGATAAATATCTGTAAAGCTGGTCATCCACAATCCTTCAGATTAAGAGTTATGAAAAGATATTTCTGTAGTCTATATAAATTGTGAATTTTGGAATGCTGTTTCATTTTTATTGCATGTATCGCTGTAATAAAAACAATCCATAAATAACATTCATTTAAAATAATTTTCCTGTTTAAAATATACTTATTTTTAGATTTATAAAATCCTGTTTTATTCTCTATGGTTCTGACTGGATTTAGTTCAATAAAAACACAGTTAATCCAGAATATCATACTGTCAACAACAGGCAATATTAAAGGACAATGATTTCAGTTATGAATCTCATCATATGACTATAAAAGTTATAATCTCAAAGAAAACATCTCTCACTAGTTGTTCATAAAATCATTGAAAATACGGTATTCCCAAACAACTTATAAACTGCAGAAACACACTTCTATTGAAGATATTTTCATGCATATTAGCAGTACACAATGTAATGGAATTTTAAACACTGGTGGTTTTATAGTTGTTAGGTAATTTTCTTTGAAAAGATTTTATCAATGAATAAAGATCCCTGCCACCAGAAATTTACCTGCAGAAGTAGTCTTGCTGAAGTCACTGTTTTTAGGATCATTAACCTGATGTACTAAACTAAGGAGGAAAGTACAGCTAAACAGTATGGTAGAAAAATTTATTTCCATTTTCTTCAGGATGTGGAAGAATAGGGGTTAACTCTCGTTATGTGAAAAATCTCAGCTTTCAAGATCCTCATGCAAATACTTCTGGCATAAATACATATTTGCACAAGGGTCTGGAACACTATCTCTTTCATCAAACATTCTCCTGCATATTCACAGAAGGCAAACAAAAGGGATTGTGAATACTTGCCAGAGCACATTTACTACATGTAGCTGAACAGGTATTAGTGAATATGGGATTTTTGCAGTAATCTTGCAGATGTTGAGCTTTTCAGGGCAACTAGGCTAGGCATCTCTCACCCTCCTTCTCCCCCAAAAAACTCCAACACAATTGCCTCCCTAGCTCTCCATCCAAGTTGCTCTTCAAAGCCAAACAATACGTGTACAGAGTAATAACAGAACACTTCTTGCTGTTTGCGAGGGATGTGATCAGGATACACATCTCAAGAGTGGGATATGTGTCCCAAGAATGGGACACACTGTCTAATACATGAACCCCACAAATTAGAGACAGCCAATGAATCTCAGACACTTCATTTCTCAATGAACCTAAACACTACGGATATCCTGCTCTAAAGAGATCTTCCACAGATCTCCTTAACTTCTGTATTCATGTTTGCAGCTTGCATCTCTTGTCAGGTAGTGAACCTGTTACACCAGCCCTGACTTTAAACTGCATAGTACATATATTTTCTTCAGAGCAGATGTTTCTCCTTACGTTTCATTCAAAAGGACTGGAAATATTAAAAAAAAATCTTAAAAAGCATATCAATGCTAGTTTGTTTCATGGTTTTTTTTCTGTGTTTTGTTTTTTTTTTCCCCCTCCTGTGTTTTGTCTTCAGCAGAAAAGCCCCGATTTCCTTAAGTTTCACTTTAAAATTATGTCTCTTGTAGTGTATATATATTTCTAAAATATCAGATTTCCCTTCTGGGGTAAACCTGACATGTTCGTGGACATCTTAAAAATAAATCCTTAGCAAGCAGGGAGAACCCTGTAACCTTTCTAGTACATGCACTCCAGGAGATGTGCAAAAAGTTCTCTTACAGAAATATACTTCACCTGTAGGCCATTGAGATAATATTCTCTGTTTTGTGTTGTATCAGTTTGGGTGTGATAACATTGATTCAGAATCTACAACTGTTTCTTCTCTAATCTTTGCAGAGAAGTCCAGGGAAATATGAAATGCTAAATGTCACTCAAGTGTTTCCTGAAGCGACATTTCATCAGTACTGTGATTTTAAAGTCCCATGGCAATGATATATAAGATGTCCTGACTAAGAACTCCTAAATACATTTCAGACTTGCATGAATGATCACAAGCCTTTAAAGATATTTTCATTTGACTTCTGATCTATATTTGGCAGGTTTAAAAATAACACTAATAGCCATGACAGTGAGATTTCTCTAATTATGCTTTCAGAACAATCCAACATATTCCACTGTCAATCAGTTGCTCATTAAAACCTGGTGGTAAACCCTTTCCTAATATTGCCCATAATAATTAGTGTACTTCCACAGAGAGACATTTTTACTGTTTTTAGCAGAGCTTTGCAATACATACTTATAAAATCTGGAAAAATGCTGTAGACATTTTATTGGGGTTTTACAGTCCAAAGTAAAAAAGGCTTAGTGCAGATGCTTGACAAAGGACCCATTAAACAAGTCAATCAACTATCTGTGTCAGAGCTGCTGAATGTCCTAAGTGAATATATGTATTCATATATATTCCTGCTAGGGATGTATCAGAAGGAATTGATCCACCGTGATTCAATTATCCACCTCTAAAGTGGCTGTAACAAAAAATTCTTCTTTTAGTATCAAATATTTTGGATTGGCTTTTTATCTAGGATATGCCACTCAGGTCAGAAACCTACACCTTGGTGGACTGTCTAGTTAAGCCAGCCATCTTCAGGGCTAATGTCTAATAGCTAGGACTGTAGCAGGCTGTTCTATCCCAGTAAATACCACCCAAATGAGGGACATGCCAAACCCATTTCACAGCGGTGGACATACCAAACAGACTGAGTATTCTCCAGGCCTAGCCTGGTACTGTGAAATGTTGTGTTTGATGTCTGAGTCAGCAGAGGTAGAGAAGCAAGCAGCAAGCAGCATGAAAGAAGATTTTAAGGGTCAGGGAGCTCTGGCAATCAGGGCAATTTGATTGCTTATTCCACTGGGATGGGAGATACTTACTTTTTCTTGTAATTCCTGTTGAGAGAAGAAAGAACCTTGTTATCAGGACTAAGGACTGACCTGTTAGAGTGTTATAATTTTACAGGCTATCAAATAAGCAACGTAATCTAAAAAGAATAATGTGACGGAGGACAAAAGATCTAAAGGCAGTGAGATTTCAGGGTAGGTAAACAGGGCCCAAGGGAGACATTGAGAAAAAATGGATACATAATTGGAAGGAAAATACACATGGGAAGTAATTTGGGAATACGAGGATATTTGAATACAACAATGGAAGTGCATGGGAAGAGCAGACAGATGACTGACCGCAAAAGGGGCAAACTGGTGTGGGAGGGGAATGAATGAATCTGAGGAATTGCTTGTGTTCTTCTTGATAAAACAATAGTACAATGTAAGGAGAGACGCGCAGCTGAGAGAGGTTTTGGCTTTTTTTTTTTAATTGTTTATTGTTCACAAAGACAATTGCAAATGTCTCTTTTAGAAGCTCCATGCTGACCAGGTTCTCAAAGCAGAACCTGTGAAGGTCCTAATAAGTCAGCTAATGCAATGACAGAAAGATAGAGATGTGACAGGATAATTTTAACATTGCCTTTACGGGGTAATTATGTTTGAATCCTCTGGATTTTTTTCTCATTGCATATTGGAAAGGTATACTATAATCACTAATATGTTTTTAGTTTGTTTTTTACTAAAAAAACCCTTAAACAATCAAGTGTCTGTGAATCACTACAGATGGTTTTCTGTTCCTTTCATGACAATGCTCTATAGTGTGGTCCCAAAACCTTTCAAGTCTAAGGAGTCTGTTTTGGAAACATGCCAGCCAAGCCTAGTGTTTCAAGTATTATTTTAAAGCAATTATGAATGCAGGTTTAAGAAATAAGGAAATAAATGGCCCAGGGGAACTCAAAAGCAGTCTATATACTCTATGAACATATTCCTCATCTATGTAGTCATACATGCCTTTTTTCCTAATCACTACAAAACATTCACACACTTTTCCTTATTTGTACTTTTTTCTTTTGATATTGTGGGATTTGGTATTTAACATATCTATCTTGTTTTGTGTTCTTCAAAGCAGTGAGAAGAAAAATCTATATTATAATGCTATTCCAAATTACATATTTCATATTTTGAAACCAGTGGAATTTGTTAAACTATTAAGTCCACAAGGGTCTATACAGTTGGAGTCAAAGCAAACCAGCTATTGAATTTTTAATTAAGACAGTAAGAGAGAAATCTGAGGAGAAGAAGCTATACCATCAATAAATCCATGGTGGTGAGATTATTCTGTCATGTTTATCCTTGACAATGGACTTAATAGAAAGGGACAGATTCTTCCAGATGTAGGATGGGATTCACCTTCTCTACCACAGGTGCCGTGGAGGTTTAAGTAAAAGCTATTCTTCCCTGGCTCCCTTTAATATCAGAAAAGAAAGAGAGATCTCCACATGATGCTTTATTACAGAAATCTACCCTGTGGTGAGATGGCCTGCCCTTCACATCCACTGACTACACAACAAACATAAACCTAAACCTAATCCCAGACTTAGATGTCTAAGGTAAGGCCAGACAAACTTCTCCCAGATGTTACTGGGCAGGAAAGCATAACTTCTGCAGCATAGATAGGGAAAGCAATGAGAAATGGCAAAACATGAACTTAGGCTCAGGTTACTTTGAAATTCTTCTACAAGGTCATGGGAAGAGATATGAATTGAATTTCCACTGGTCAAGTTGCAAACCAAGTGTTTTAAGCTTTTAGTGTCCATCTTTCTTTTCACAGAAGTACAAGGCTATTCGGATAGAAACTTCCCATCAAACCTTTTATAATTTATTTTTTTTTTAAATAAATGCAAACATTGAGATAAACACTGTTTGGGAGATAGTAATTATATTCAGATATGTAAAAGCTGTTGAGGGAAGAATAATTCCAAGGGAGAATTACTGTCTGGGAGGTGACAATGGGCTTGTCAGCCATGGTAGCTGTTGATTCTGAAATGGGAAATGATTTCATGAGGGGAAGAAAGGGCAAGAGTTTGCCTACATCAGACTCTTGCCTTTCAGTGTGCTGTTAGGGCAGACATGCTGGCACATGCAATGAGTATGGCTCTATCAGCATCCGAGAAAGAATGCACACTTGCAAACATGGGCAAACACATGCTAAAGGGAAGCATGAAAAATGCACACAGTTATCCTCACTCTGAGGGAAAATAAACCCCACAGAAGAAGCAAAGATAACAATGACAATCAGCTTCGTTCCTGTGTTTAATTTACTTTTGCTTTAAGCCTTTTCCTAAGTAACAGTATTTTCTTCGATTGTTCAAAGCCATGGTTTAGCCTAATTGCATTTTTATTTCTAAGTGGTAAGTAGCCATTTAAACCTTTTCAAGAACATAGTCTTTGACCTACTTAGAGATGCTTAACAATTATGAAAGCACAAATTCCTGATTTTTAAAGGACACATGCAAGCATCCTTTGCTCTTTGTTAAATAAGTATTATAGGACCGCAGACTTCCAAGAGACGTATCTAAGAGTTATAAGCAATATACTGTTTGAATATCTAGTGTTTATCCTCTGCAAATAGGCAATTTAAGAGTTGTATTAAACACAAAGATTGTGTTTGAGCCATTTACAAGTACTAATTTACAAATCAGTAGCATGCCAGTAATTTTAAATTTCTCTGAGTATCATGTGCCTAGAATCCTAGCTTTTAAGCATAAATTTTGTACTGCAAATGCACCTTTAAAAGTCACATTTGCTGAGTAAAAACACATTCTTAACTCTGTTTTGGAGAGGCTGGAATAAATGGAGAAAGACTAGCAACCGCTATTTGGCTGGTCTGGACAAAAACAAAATTATAATTCAATGAGAAGATTGATTAAAAAGGACAGGAATTAACAACTCCTAGTTCCTGTACTTTAGTCCAATTCCGATATTACTGAGATTATTGAGTCGTGCAATCATGGCTCTTAGTAAGAATGTAAATTAAATATTTGTTCTCAGAGAAAGACTGACTTGTAAAAAGCCTGGGAAGCTTCAGAAATAGGCTACACGGAAGATTGCTCTGGAAACTCCAATCTGAAAATGTAAGCTCTTTAGCAATGTTGTAGGCAATCTTACAAGAAATCAGTGAGATTTCCAAAAAACCCTACTCTGTCTACACTTAGCATAAATTGGTGAAATAATCTAAAAAATAACATAGATTTCCTCAAATTAGCACTTTCTGACAAAAATCAACTCCGTTTTTAAAATCCTTAACTAGTTGTAGTTAAGCCAGGCCTCATGTTTTCGTTTGCTATTTCCCCAATCTCAGGTTGATGCGTGGTATGCAAATTTGTCAGAATTTTATCTCGTAGCCACACAATTGAAAAAAAAAAAAGAAGTTGATTTCCAGTTAACGTGATAATGCTTACAGAAACTGATTTCTTCATGGGTTTTATTAATAAACTATACCTGCATCTGTCTGATTAAGTTCACACAGGTGAAGATACAACCATGGTGAAAGGTGTGTGGAAGAACAGAACAATATTTCATTTATTCTGAGAGCAAATCACTGTTCTGTCTTTCACCAGAATCCAGCCTACTGAGACTCACATCTCATTACAAGTATGTCCCTAATACTTATGGATTCTTATTTTCAACGCTACTGATTATTAATGGAGAATAATGGCCAATGGTTAGTCTCAGCCAATGGCTCAGCTCACCAAATGAGGTTCACACTGCACTGAATGAACAAAGGCAGCAAAATCAAGCCCAGGTAACCACAAGGGCAGAGGGGAAACTACATCTCTGAATTTACTTGATCTGTGGGTGGTTTAAATCAGACTTTGTAATTACTTTTTTGTTTTAAACATGCTATTAGAAAGGACCCTAGACTTCTGTGGCAGACTATTACAATTTTTTCCCTGAAGCATGGATAAGAGCTTTTGCTTAGTAAAATTAAAAGCGTTTTTGCACATATTGAAACCACAGTGATTACAGAATTTTTGAAAATACAAGTTTTGTACTATTAAACCAGCTTTATGACTCAGGCTTTTCACCATGGAAACCCACAAATTGCTGTGCTTCTTTCCTGTGTTAAATTAACCAGACTTCCTCTTGTTACTTAGTTAAAAAATTAAGTCCAAAACAGTAGCTACTTTAGATTTGCAATGCACATAATACTTCAGATAACATTTCAAATAGGCAAGTTTTTATACATCCAGTTAACAGATGAGGAGGAAAAAACCCCATAGTAACTGAATTTGATAAGCTAGACACCAATACCTATTTTCAATACTTTGAAAGGAGACTGGAAAACATTGGTGGGGGTTAATATACACATGGCAATTAGTGATTCTGAAGTCCCTAAATTCTGGGATATCTAATCTATTTCAGAATTTATCAACTTTTAAACAGAGTATGATCAGCATTTTCTGAAATCAGACCATTTAATGTACTTTGATGTGGGAACTATAAAACATAGCCCATTGTGAAAATCTTGGCCAGAGGTTTTTGCATGTCAAAAGATGGATTCCCAGAAATGAGAGATCATAGGGCTCAGACCTCTGAGATGGACAAAACTACACATTTTTAGAAGACAATTTGGCACAAAATTAATCAAATACTGGCTTTTTCTCCTTTGGAAAAGGAAATAAATTAAGCAGAGCTGAGGATAATATTCACAGCCTATTGTATCTAGGAGACCAGTACAGTGACCTGGGTGGTGAATTAGGAGGAGAATATGATTTCAGGGGCAGGAAGGTAGGTTAACTAGGCAAGTGCACATACTGTTCTCTGCGGACAGCAAACTAGAGAGATTCACCACAGCTCCTGCCAAAGGAGCAACTAGGAAGACCTTTACTACAGTAGGAGGCATACTGTCTAATCCTACATGTTTTTGTTGTTTTTTTTTCTCCCACCAGTAATAGGTTCTGCTTTGCTCATTGATCAGCAACTTAACTTTAGACTAATATGATAGCACAAGCTAAGCTGAAATGCTCCTTTCATCAGTGTCCCAGAGCAGTTTGGGGTCAAGGAATAAGCATTTTATTATAATGACCAATATAATTTTAAGGATAGGATTGCATGGGAAATAGGAAGCTCATGAAATGCTGTGTGATTTTATTTGTGCTTATTTCTGCTGGTGTCAGTTAATAAGCTTGAGCATAAACTAAGTCAAAACCCATGAGTACATTTAGGTCTTGTGCAACAGATAAAGTTGTGGGTTTTTTCTCCTTCCCCATGTTTATCTCTGAAAACCATGGATCCAGTTCAAGAGAACCAAAAACAGAGAGAAAGAGAGGCTTAAATCTGAGATTAACTGTGTGGTGTGACATCTTTACATTCCTGTGATTGCCAGCTTTCAACAGAATTTGTTCTTTTTTTTTTCTTTTGCATAAAAAATTTGAATCCTTGAAAAAATTGAATTTGTTTATCCTTCGATTACATCCCATGGGATTTGGGTTTGGTTCCTTATGTCTCCTTTTTGCTCAGCAGACCACACTGATGTGCAGTGTACCCAGGGACTTCTGAGGGAGAGCTGAATCCCCTTATTGTGAGAGAAGACGGGAAGCATCTAACCAGAAATTTGGGGCTGTCAGATCACTGTGGCACTATATTAATGCATTTTGGATCTTAGCTTAAGGTCCATGGGCCAAGCCTAATATTTGACCTGCCTTTGTATACCTACATATCTTCTAAGACAAGATGTTACCTGTTTTTCCTTGAATGGTTAGAATTCTGTGGTAATCCTTAGAAAATAATCAGGTGTGCCAAAATTGTACCTTGTAAGTAAGTTTGATAGCTTGAAATGTAGTCGTACTTGAATAGATGGATAGCCTGTTATAATGGCTGGGAAGAAAGCAGCTAAATTTTGGAAGTTTAAAGGACTTGGTTCTTCAATTAAGGAGCATTTTGTAGATGTGAATTGATTGCTCATGACCGTATGACACATTGCATATAGCTTTGGATTCACTGCATTTCATTTATACAGTTATATGTTATGTAGATATCTTACTCCACAGACCCTCTTTCTCATTTTTCCCCCCTCAAACATAACAGCATCAGTTGCAAGAATATTCTATGCACATTGCCTTGTGAAAGACTGACAGCACAGTTTTCTGTTCAAGGGAAACACCGATTTGATGGTTAAAGGCCTGACAAAGGGTATTTAAAGTACGAGTGATATTGCATGACCCCCTAATTTTTGAAAGGGTGCGTGTGATGATGAGGAACACTCACAGTTATTGCAAGAGCTTTGCTAAGCAGAACAACATCTGGTACTACATCTGCTTGAAAGAAAAAGGACACTTAGGATGAATTGAGTGGTCACAACTCCCCTGTTTTTTTCAAGGGCTATACTTGAACAATTATATAATACTGAGATACTAAGAAAACCAGTGGCATGATTTTCAGTCAGTAGTCTGAAACTTCCTGAATGACAATTCTAAATGATTTAAGAAGGATGGTTATAGAAAAGAAAATTCATAGGTGTTACACAGCAATGTGTGTGTGAAAAGTTTCCAAAGGGCTCTGTGGAGTCTGGGACTGATTTTTCTTTTTTTTTTTTTTTTTTTTTAATCAAGAAACCAAAAGATTCAAAAACCACTGAGCTAAGGTAGATAAAGGGCTGGAACACAAGTAACTAATTGACTAGGGGAGGTTTAGTAACAACTTGTGAAAGTACAGGAAATAATTGTGACCTTAGAAAATAAACTGCAGGCTCAGGGGTTTGCTTATTTAGATAATCATTATAATATGACTATATACTGTCAGAGACTGAAAGAGATAATGTCTCAAACATTGTGGTGGGGCAAGTTCTGCCTGAAGACCAGCTCTGCATAACAATGAACCCTGCCCAGCAACTCATGGCAGGTGAGAGGTCCATTAGCAAACAGCAACAGGCTGGGGAGGGTGCGCAGGTCCTTGCTCCCATCTGCTGGGCGGGGCAGCTCACCAGCAAAGAAGGGTTTATGCCTGCAGGGAGGGAGAAGTTCCTCCACAAACAACCCCCAAGCTCACCCACCCACCCATTTCCGGAAGGTTCTGGAAGCACAAAGCACACATGACACCTGATTAGCCTAATGAGTTTGAGTGCCCGCCCGAAGGAGGGGCAAAGAGATTATAAAAGGGCATGAACTGAAGGTTCAGGTGGTATGGGCACCCCCCCAGTGTGGGACCTCTAAGCTGGCTGCAGCAATGCTGGACCCAGGACTGGTGAAACCTTTTCTCTCTCTTTCCTTCTCTCCCCCCTCTTTTCTTTCCATAATCCCTACAACTCATCCTTTTAGACATAAAACCGCTGACAAAGTCTGAGACTAGAAGTGGATTTAGCCGCCCCTAGACTCCTCTCTGAGAGGAGCCTAGAATGCAAGGGGGGTCCACTCTGAACCCCCTGACTCAGCAGGAGGGTTCTCCTCATTGTCTGCCCTGAATGGATCCCCCAATAAGCAAGGCCTGTAGGACATGAGCAACCTGATGTAGTTGAAGGTGTCCCTGCTCACCGCAGAGGGGTTGGACTTGACCTTTGATGGTCCCTTCCAGCCCAAGCCATTCTATGATTCTATGACATGTTTGGTGGCCACGTGTTACCACGCCAACTGCTGTTGTAAGAAACCACGCCACCTAATGTTAACCTTTTTGATTTGAAGTTGCTTTTGCCATGAATAAAATGTTGAACTGATTGTTTGGTGTCGCTTCACCTTAATTTAGCCCGAGGGAATTTTGAACTCTCCACAACCCCTCCCTGGTCTGTCTGGGTTGGGTCGTGACATATACCAGCCAAAAATCTGTGAGGTATCTAATATGCCTCTTAGCATGATAAATTGGAAGTTACTTACTCTCAGTTTAGATCAGGGCAACCAGTTAAAAATAAACTCTCAGAAAACAACTTATACCTCTGGCTGAATAAATGGGACATGGTATAATTCCCAGAAGGTATTATTGTCTATGAGATACCACTTTATTCGTAATACCCTATATAGAGGTAGCTCTTGACATAAGAGCACAGGATGTGTCTTCATTTGAACTTTAAAGATGCATTTCAGTGCCAGGAATAACTCCAGAGAAACTGTTAGAAGCCTCCATTTTCAGTGTAGCTTCAATCAGTGTAGTTCATGAAACCAGGAGAGCTGTACTGATTTATACCACCAAAGGAACCTGTCCCTCACATAGAAATAACTTAGAGTACTGGCCTATATTTCACCATCTTTGAGGGCTCTGTGTGTGCATGTGTGTGCATTTTTTACTGTTACTTCTGACTGTTTATGAAATGGGTCTTTGTATGGTAGATGCTTAATTTTTTTCACTACTCTCTTCACAAAATAAGAGAGTTCTCAAATGAGTAATTTTATTATGACATCAAAACCACGACTTCTTATTTCATCAAGTGATTCCACAGCTACATTGTACTTTATAATGTCTGACATCTTTATAAAAAAAACAAGACACGGCTTAGTCATATGGAAGCTTTTCACAGATTATTTACTTACTTATGGAAGACTGAATGGTGATTCAACAGACTGTAATCTTCTTTGAATCAGCCGTGAACAAATGCCCCTGAAGGGGGAAACCAAAGTTCAGCTGCACTTGGATGAAGGTGGGCTGTACAGTAATACAGTCATCTCCCATCACGGTCTTGGTAGGTTCTGCATTAGGTAGTCTGTAACATGGGGCTACACATTTCTTACTACCTAAAACCTGCCCCACCCTCCAGGTACACACAAAATCCATCCCTGAGTCACACTTTTGTCAATTTACTCTTAAAAATCCCAGTACAGCCATTGTAAATGTCAGAGGTATTAATCCTGTTTTCCTGAAGAAATTCCAACTGAGACAATCAAGAATTTCATTGCAGTTTCAGCTGGATGAGACTTATTTTTATAAAGGGAAAAAAGGAAGTAGCGGGGAACAACAGTCAGTCTCACCTCTGTGTCTGGCAAGACCATGGAGCGGATCCTCCTGGAAAATATGCTAGGGCACATGGATAATAAGGAGGTGATGGGTGACAGCCAACATGGCTTCACTAATGGCAAATCATGCCTGACAAATTTTGTGGCCTTCTACGATACTGTTACAGCACTGGTGGATAAGGGAAGAGCAGTGGACGTCGTTGACATGGACTTGAGCAAAGCATTTGACATTGTCCCGCACGACATCCTCGTCTCTAAATTGGGTAGACAGGGACTTGATGGATGGACCACTTGGTGGATAAGGAATTGGCTGGATGATCACGCTCAAAGGGCTGTAGTCAAGGGCTCAGTGTCCGAGTGGAGACCCATGATGACTGGCGTTCCTCAGGGGTTGGTCTTGGGACTGGCGCCGTTTAACATCTTTGTCGGCGACATGGGCAGTGGGAGTGAGTGCATGAAACTCAGCAAGTTTGCCAATGACACCAAGCCGTGTGGTGCGGTTAACACGCTGGAGA
>JAVKLA010000047.1:20109299-20134217 GCA_034782735.1 Sagittarius serpentarius | reverse complement strand
GCTCACTGCAGGGGGGTTGGACTTGATGACCTTTGATGGTCCCTTCCAGCCCAAGCCATTCTATGATTCTATGATCTCCTACAGCATATTCGAATCATCTAATCCTTGTAACGTCCACATTGCTGGGAAATACTGAAGGAGGGGTTTCCTTTTCATGGAGATGAAATTGCAGCACTTTATGCCTTCATTTGTCACCCTTTTCTTTTTCCCTTTGTTCAAATAAAAGATCGTGGCTACCTACAACTAATAGCCAATATACTAATTAAAGCAGAATTCTAATTAAGGTGGTGATGGAAAAAAACAGGAATCTGTTGCTAGAAGTCTTTGAGCTGGGACAGACCTTATTTGCTGCTGTAATGTGGGTGCATATCAAACTGGGGATTTCATTTCCAGTTCTGTTCAAAATGAATTAGTAAAAGGGAAGGGCAGGGCAGGGCATCCATATAATTTGCATTGGAAAAAACCAAACACTATGAAAATCTGCAAGCTTCTAGAGAGGAAGCTACCTATGAAGCTTCTAACAAGATAATTTCCTTCCTGATTATGCTTGAGAGATGATGTACGTTAGAGGAAAATTCTAGAAATGCTGAATTAACTTGTTAACCGCTCTGACAGCCAACTCTCTGATCCTAGAAAATGTAAGCACGCTGAGCATGGCACTGGCATGATCTGTGTCTTGAGTGCTTTGTATTTCTTGAAAAAGTATGCTTATGCAAAATAAATTTATGCACAGTAACTGTGGAATAGAAATCACAGTCTACATGCCCTGGCTTTTAAAAGGGTGTTTAATTTTGACTGAAAGTGAATTACTCATAAAATGAAAAGAAATGGAAAATCACAGTCAATTATGTGAGTCCTTCTAAAGTGTATGTTCCTTTTTTAATAGGGGAGTAAAAATATGGAGAAAATCTCTAGCACTGGTAGTAAAACCTTCCAACATAACAACAGCCTTACCCACTATAACATTAGAGGAAGAAAAATGCTGTGGCTTTCCCATGACAAATGATGCAACTTCTGACTACAGTGAGCAGTTCAAAGCTTCTCAGTTATGGTAGTGTCACTGTGCATTCACAGCGGATTCAAACTCCTCAGAAGTACTGTGTTTCCTGCAAATGTACAGTATAGTTGCTTTTTATAACCATAGGGTGTAATCATTGGAGGAGATTACCTTTTTTTACAGACATGAGTAAATATATACAAAGGCTTACATAAACGAGACATGAAAAAGCATCCCTCGTACAACAAGCTTACGTAATCAGGGAAGTATTGTATTGATCACAAAAAATCAAAGCATCATCAATACTTTGACTTGGCAAGTTTATATATAGTGCTGTCCCTGGAATTTATATTTCTTTCTTCTTCCTATGTACCAAACTAAGGTTAACCACAGACCTCAAGGCCTGGACTATTTTCCCGTGATGGACAGAAAGGCTCGTGCATACTCCAGTTTCACCCCAGTACAGGCTGGCCAGGTCCTGGAGTATGGAGGGACTCCCAGGCTTAATGGATTAATACTTCAAAGAGCAGAAATCTTGTGTGATGTACACACATAATTAATTCTTACCTCGTACAAAATAGTTTTAACAGACTTTGTTCATCCTTTCCAAACTGTTAATCCTCACTGTAGTTCTCGCACAGCTGCATTTCAACTGTAGAGGATATTGCATAACATGTTTCACGGGGAGAAAAATCAGCATTTTAATGCAAAAGTCCCTATAACTCCTGTTAGTAACAGTTTTCTGTGTTACAAGTAGGAAGGGACTGGCTTCCAAAGGGATCTAATCTGTCCCTTTTCATTTCTTTTTGTCAAAACAGCCATTCTTAAGAATTAGAAAATTTACTGTTAAGATTGATATTTTTCCCCATTCTTTGACTTGATATAAATTTGCATAATGCTATTCATTATCATTTTCATTTTGACTTTCTAACCTATATGGCCAGGTTCATCAGCTGTTATGTCACTGTGAGAGTAGATCAATCATTTAAGCCAATTTTGTCTGTCATACTAATTGTTGACAAAGATTAATTGCCTTAAATTGGAATAATATTGGCAAGTTCTGCCAGAAGTCACATCTCTCCTTTCCCTCCCAGATCCACCTTCAGTGCAGCTTGTGGTCTGAGTGCATGAATGCTGTGTGAAGTTTGACCCCAAAAATTTGAAAATGGAGAACCATTTTTCTTATGCTTCTTGCATAGACAAACAACCTCAATCCCCTACAATACGTCAAAACCCTGTGACCAAGATGATGTTTTCTCTCCTGTTAAAACCTGTGGAACAATCACATAATATATTATGGCTCAGAAAAAAAATACTGTAATGTATGATAACATCCCAGAAGGAATGAGTTTTGTATTCCTTCTGTTGGGGAATTGGGAAAGCCCTACTTGAAACAGCTTTATGTGTACATAACATCTATTTATCATTCCTTTTATGATACAAAAGAGCTCTCATAAATAATTCTGCTTGGATTTTGTGGGTAGCAAAAGGTTTATTTCTAAGCAGCTAAACTTTTGCTTAAAGTTCATACGTGTTCCCTGTTTTCCTGGTGACTTCACTGGAGAGACACTAAGAAAGTCTAGGACCAGGTGCCTGTGAAAGATCTATCATGGAGTACAGCATCAGAGAGAAACACTCACTTATCCAACTTCTTAAAGATCTGAATCCTCAAGCTGGGTTATTTAGTGGAATCTTCAGACAGAAATGGGAAGAACTTCCCTGGGACCATCTACATTTTTGCAAGATCCAGCTTGACGATAGTACCTCACTGGTCCATGCTGTAAGTGGCTTGGTAGGTGGGAGAAATGGTGTTGTACAGGGGAAGTTACCCAAGGAAGAGTGTCACTGCTTGCTAGTTGGTGAGGGTCTTCAGTAGACTAAGAGAGAGAAGATTGAGTGGAAGATCTTAAACCCTCTGTGGGACTTCCAGACTTTTTAGAGATCTCAGTTCCAGTCTAGGGAATTCCTCTGACTCCTTCAGCTGAGTTCCCAGCACGCTTTAAGCTGATCCTGATTCCCTGTAAGCAGTTACCCACAGCTCACACAGTTGAGGTCAGGTTGAATCACCTGTAGGTAAAGTGGTGAAAGTCACTTGAAACTTTGCTTTCTCTGAGAAATCTCTAATTTGCATAAAAAATTAGCATTCTTTCTTCTTTTTTTTGGGGGGGGGGGAATATGAAAAGAAATTCTGACTTTTGAACAACTTCTGAACAGCTTCCTTGAAGAAAAGTTATGGTTTTGTTTTACTAACGAGATAAAAAGGAACAAGAAAACAGTGGTAGATTTTAAAACTTGCTATCACAGAGAAGTCTGGAGCAAGACTAGGAGAAGGCAGCAACTCCAGTGAAACAGTGGATACCCATGGTACTTGAATCTGTTGGAAACCATTAGAATAGTCTCTTTATGAATTAGATGCACTGAGATGGACATTACCACAAAGTAGGGGACTTTAACTTGCAGAGTCTTCCTTTTACCCCTTGCTTTCAACTCAGATAATATTTTTTTCACTGTATTTAGAGGATTCACAACCTATCAAGCCTGATGGATGTCTCCTTGTCTCCAGCAGAGAGACAGGTGGTATTTGTTTAAAAGGTGGCATAGTTCCAAAATATGCCTATTGGAAGAGCTGCTAAACTCTGGCAGGAGAGAATGTGAAACTTAATCAACTATGGACGCCTCTTCCCAATATTTATTCCTATAGCTGATTTCTGTGATGAGTTTGGTATTATTCATAAAGCTGAGTGAAAGTGGGAATTCTTCCATAATTTTTATATCTAAAAGTGATAGGTGAAAGGATTTTTCAAAATTTTCATAAAGAAAAAGATCTGAAGATTTTTTCAGAATGAGGTGTCAGAACTTTGCATTGCAACTTTACTCTTACAAATACCATACATCACAACAGTTAGAAATATAGCAATACAGAAAAGTAAACTTAAATGAAAAAGGGAGGTTCATCTCCCTAAAATAATTCCAATAACATTGATAAAATCCCACAATGCACATTATTTCAGTAGTATCTGCTGAGAAATTTTGACTGCATTTAAGTATTTGTGAAAACTCGGACTGGCTGTGGTGTCACTGTCTGTAAACTCCTCCAGTATTAAATGCCTCAAGCTTGTTCAACACCACAGTGTGAATACAGTATAAGACATTCATATTGCAACATAATATATTGTCCTGGTTTCAGCTGGGATAGAGTTAACTGTCTTCCTAGTAGCTGGTACAGTGCTGTGTTTTGGGTTTAATATGGGAGGAATGTTGATAACACCCTGATGTTTTCAGTTGTTGCTAAGCCGTGTTTAGACCAAGTCAAGGACTTTTCAGCTTCTCATGCCCAGCCAGCAAGAAGGCTGGAGTGGCACAAGAAAGTTGGGAGGGGAGACAGCCAGGACAGTTGGCCAAAGGGGTATTACATACCATGGGATGTCATGCCCAGCTTGTTGCGAGGGAGGAGCGCTGCTCAGGCATCGGTCAGCGAGTGGTGAGCAATTGCACTGTGCATCCCTTGTTTTGTGTATTCCAATCCTTTTATTATTATTGTCACTTTATTGTTCTTATTAGTATCATTGCTAGTTTCTTCCTTTCTGTTCTATTAAACTGTTCTTATCTCAACCCATGGGCTCTACTTTATTTTCCGATTCTCTCCCCCATCCCACTGGGTTGGGGGGGAAATGAGTGATCAGCTGCGTGGTGCTGAGTTGCTGGCTGGGGTTAAACCATGACATATATACATTCTGTTTCAGGTATTTTTTGCTTTAATTTTAATAGAAGTTGTAATGGTCTTCTCAAAAGGAAAACGTTATTACTTTAAAGTGGTAAGGAGTCAATGCCATATTTCAGTGAAAAGAGTGTCACGTTCTAAACCTATGTGCTTTTCATTGAAGAAGTTCTTTTTCTCCTTAGATCATGAATGATTGCATGATAACATGACAAATACAGCACACACTGTGTTTCACTACAATCTTATATTAACTTCTTCTTTAGCAGGAAGGCATTTTTATACTGTTGGGATAGCTGTAGAGTCCAAAACGCAATGCCTTTTTAGGATTTTAAATAGATAAGTGCATGTGACAAAATTCTGCTGGAGTAGTGGTAGGAAACTTTAAATGTCTAAGAGTAAAATGTGTAAGTCTTCGCTAGTCATAGAAATGAGTGACCTCCTCTTACAGGAAAAAAAATGCAAATGTTGATTTATATGACCTAGCTAGGGAATACTTCTAATCTAATCTAATTCTTATTCTGCAATAAGATGGATCACTACAGTCTGTAAGTTTCTCTCCTTTGATTACAAAACAGGTCTAAAAAGATGAGTTCAGGCTTAAGCAGCTAACTTTTAAATTCCTAGTGAGAACAGATATGTCTTACATATCAGTATGTATTCAAAATATTTCTCTTCAAATAGCACTTTTTAAATTATTAGATTTTTTAACTTTGATTTTTTTCTCTAAAGAGGAAAATAAATTCTACTGGAAAATTTTACCTTCAGTTACTGTTGAGATATCCATACCATTTTTTTTTATTTATTTTGATAATACTTGAATAGGAAATATTTTTTCCTCTCTCCTATACAGTTTTTCAAAGTAGCCCATTGAGAATAAATTAGGCTTAAATAAATTAAAATTAAAAATTACATCCAAGTTTGATAACAAAATAGACCATTTAATTTCATATTAGAAGTTAGATATAAAAAAAGTAATTTCTGAATAAATAAGAATGAGAATTATTTAAAATATAATTAAGACAATTATATCTGCATCAAGGAAGCCAGATTTTGACTCTTAGCTAGAATTATATATGGCATCATAACTATTTTTTTCCTGAATTTATCAATTTAAAAAATATAGGGATTGGAAGGCAAGCATATGGACTTTGATGATAAAGATATGTGTTGAAATATAATGTATGTGGAATTATTTTTTAATCCTCTGCTTAGGTGGTTAACTGAAAGCTAATTACATATATTTTCTGAAAGCTGGTTTTTGCAGAAGTAAATAATTTTCAATTGATATTTCCCTTGGTAAGCTTTATTTTGACTTGGAAAGGAGTGAAGAATAAACCTCAGATAAATAAGAAGATAAAAATAAACTTTGGATATTCTTCACCAACTTGTCAATTGTTCACAAGCAACACTTTTCACAGTTCTTATTGCATGTGCATTTACAGCACAGAAGCTGAGCCTTTTCAAAAGCATGAATTGCTAAAAGTGGCTTGTTGAAAAGAGAGCATAAAAGCCTAGGAAAAACACCGTGGCAATACAGATTACTTGTCATGTATACAAATCTCCTTAAGAAACATAGCAAAAAAAGGGTTGCACAGACAGACATGTAAAGAAATTGCTACCTGCGTTTCACAGAACGTTTAATTTTCACTTGTATTATTAATTATAATGTTTTGCAGTTCTATATTGCTTTCCATCTGAGGGCTTGAAAGTACTTTGCAATTAAGAATTAATTACTGAAGGTAAGAAAATCATGTTGCTCTAGAAATGGCAGATCAGTAACATTATACCAGCACATTTTCTAGGAGTGTCTTCTGAAGGCAGCAGCAGGCCACAAACCATGAGCAAATAGTAAATTAAAGGGTTTTTTTTGTTGTTTTGTTTTTTTTTTTTTTAATCTTCCTGGTTGATCTTAATAATGATCTTCTGTTTTAAAGAATGATATAAAAAGTTTCCTTTCAGAGAGTGGGGGAGGGAAAGTATGGTTGTTAGAAAAACATTTTGTGACAGCAGACTTTGAAAAAAATAGCTTGTGCCAGAGAAAACTTGACTGCACAACTGACTGTAACAAGTCGTGAAAAAAAATCAAGTTAAAAAATGCTAAATAATTTCTCTGACACCTAAGTCAATAGAGCTTAGTTACCATACTCTAAAACCTTCTGCTCCCACACCGCAGAGAATATAACCACAGGGCTGGTTTTATGAAGGCAGCTGGGAACAGCAGTCACTCAGTAGTAACAGGCAGAAGGCTGGGTTGGCATGGGCTTTGCTGTTAGTGATAACCAAAGACTAGAGAGAACAGAACTGGATCTTGATGTCTAAAGTTCCCAGCAGGGGGAGGTTATATAAGGGAAATGTACATACATACATATACTTGTGTACATGTGTACATTTACAGACATATACACAGACACACCTATGTATATAGTGTTCAACCAAAGAAGCCAAATAGCAGGTGCTAGAATATTTCACTGTTTCCTGCACTGCACAATGCCGTGGCACAACATTCCGTAGCAAACCACATTTAATCAGTTGGTGCCCTCCCATACATGCACAATTCATAAGCTTAGCCAGCTGTGTAAAATGGGTAGAGGTTGTATTACCACAGTCTGGTATAAAGCATGCTACTACAGAAAGTATCCATTTTTTGTAAATTACCTTTACAAATAATATTACTTCTATTTGTTATAATGAATTACATTTGCTAATAGTAGTGATAAATAGACTTACAGATAATGAACTTTAATATTATTAACTATAGAAGTTACTGCTACGTACTTTGTAAGTCCAAAAAGATCACTGGATTTCTCGGACCAGCCTTATGTAGAGTAGCACATGGAGTTTTGTATTTTCATACTGTGTTTCAGGACTACCAACAAATCTGGTTTTCTATATATAACTTATGATGGTAGTTTATCATGCAATGATATTTTAAGCAATCTTCTGGGATTTACAGGAAAGCCCACCTTTTTTACTCAAACAGAAAACTCTGTGTTAATTAAAGTCCCATTTGCATTCTCATCTTCTGTGTCATTTTTTTTTAGATTTCTACCACCATTTCATATTTTGTAAGAAAACTATGTAGTAGTCTTACAAAAATAATTGTTCACTTAGGCTTAGGGAATATTATGTTTTTCTTCTATGTATATTTATGTGTGTGTGTATTTAGGTATATGCATGTATGAAAATCCCAAGATTGTCTAGCTGCATATTACAATTTACACATCTCATGGCTTGTTTAGTGACTCTAAATATCTTTCCTATTTAGTCTATTTATTACCAAGTGATCTGGTAGTGGCTTTCTGATAAGTTTGCTTGACATCTTTCATTATAAATGATTTTGAGGAATCTCTTGAGAGTTCTGACATCTCTGATGTTTGCCATCGCTGTCTGAAATAATTGAATGTGGAAAAAGCCCAGGGGTTTGAGAAGTGTCTTTCCTTTTCCTCTGCCATTCTGTTCAGGTGCGGTTGCAATATAATCAGCTGAAAGCCAAGATTTATTTTTTTGTAGCTTGTTTCCTCAAGAAAGATGTAGCAAACTGACCAAGATATAATTGAACATGAACAACTTAATCTATGGGCTGGGCTGATGCCAATGCCTTGGCATCAGCAACAAAGGCAAATGATGAACTAGAAATACATCAGTGGCCGAGGAAGAGATGTAAGAAGAGAGAAGGCTGAGAGGCTCTGATCAGCCCTTCAGTTCTAACTCACAAGCTTAAACATAGCATGGAGGGAAGTACTGGGACCAAATACAAGGAGGGAAATAAAAATGGGAAAAAGTGGTCTATTCCTAGTTACTCATTTGAGCTCTACCTAAGTCCAGTGGTGCCTCTTCTCCATCCCACCCTTCACCCCACCACACGCTCTGCCTTACACACTACCAATAACAAAGTGCAGATAGTAATCGACATAAATAGCTATTGTTGTATTGATATTATGTCCATATAAGCTATTTACCTCTGTAAATTAAGAGGTAAAAAGGATGATCTTCACTTCTTTGATGTTGTTCAGTCAGGATTTATTATCATACAACACAGCATAATTGTAAGTGACCTCTGAAGGTCCTCTGGTTCAACACTCTGCTCAGGGAAGTTCTAACTTAAAAGTTCAATCATGTTGCTCACAACCTCATCCAAGTCAAGGTCTGAATGTCTCCAATATTGAAGACCCAACTGATGTACATTTATTTTTAACCCTTCCCCTTAATGAAAGTCCTTAATTCAACTCATTGAAAGCTCTATAATAAAAGGCTAAATTGGAAAAGATAATAATTAGATAACAAAGTCAAGCATAGCAAAATAAGGAACGGACATATTTAGAGTTTTATGCAAAACTAATTCTGTCACTCTGGGTACTGGGAAACAGCTTTCAGTTACCTGAGCACATGCTCCTCTCACAGCTCCCACTTTCACTCTGCCTCCTAAGGTCATTCAATGCATAAGGTAGGTACACAAATAGGTAAAAATAATTTTACATATATTTTGCCTGGTATTTTCTCACTATCAAGCAAAATGTAATAACTTCTGTAGTCCAAGCTAATTTATTTTGTTATAATAGTCATACATAATAAGCAATAGTCAAATATAGAAGCATTCACTCATTGCTCATTCTACAAAAAGTATGTGTGAGGCCTTTTTAATGAATTCAAAAAGTACTTGTTTTTTCCCTCTTTATTTCTACCACTCATTCCAAATATAGCTATACATACACACACACAGAAATATATATGTATATTTGTAAAGACAAACATCAGAATTATCTTACAAAATAAAGAAAAATACTCAGTAAATATATATGTTAAATATATTAGCAGAAGGAAACATCAGATGAATCACTGAACACACAATATCAAATCACTCGTATTAAGAACGCTGCTTTACTTACCCCATGCACAAAAAGCCCTTCTGCTTGAAGGAGTAGCAAGCAATTAGTCAAACATCAGGAGATCCTAAATACAACGAGGAACAGTTGTTTTCTTCTGTTTGCCTCTCCATTTTAATTCAGATACATACTGGAGCTATTTTAAACCAGAGCTTTCATTCCAAGAATAATATCCCTGGTTTTGCCATCAATAAAGCATTTTTAGAACATCTTTTTTTCTACTAGCCTCTTGCCATTGCTGACCAATAAGGTGTGCTGTAATTTTTCTTCTCCTAGCCTATGGACCTGTTATGATCTTGTTCTTTACTCTTGACTGCGTTTTTTTCCAGTTACTCCATTTCTGAGTATCTTTGTTAGTTTTTCCTCAGTGCTAAGGACTGCCTTTATTATTACTGGCTATGTGAACCTATATCAAAGTGTTAGCAACTGAATAGAATTTTTTTCTGTTTTCTTGAAAATAAGAAACTAATTTCAAAGCATGTCCCATCCAGCTGGCAATTACAGAAACAACAACCTCTAGCTGCCTCTAAATTCTGTAATCTGTGATATGTTTAATGGTTACAGAGTAAAAACAAACAAACAAAACCTACCAAACATTTGTTAGGAAAATAACTCTGAATTTGAGAACATGAGCGATTTAAATAGGTGATCGATCCATTTGGGTGTCAAATGTCCATTAAATGCATTAAGATCTGTAAAACCATCTGTCAAAATCTAATAGAAATATTGTCATCCTTGCAAGTATGAGAAAGATACATAGCATATGACTTGTACTAGTACTAATAAATTTATACGGTGCTCCAAATTGTTATCTTCACAATAGTTTGTGTTATTAGAAAGTCTCCTAAATTATGAGCAAATAACTGAAATTAAATCAGCTAACTTAGTTCCTTGTCTGGTCATAAATTATACATAAAGGTATAGCTTGCTTTTTTTTATTTCTTCCTACTGACCACATGCCAGTGTTGGCCACTGAATTTAGCACACATTTTTCTTTCTCAGTGGTGCCCTTTACTGCTGTTCAACAGGAGCACATGAACTATTTGTGACTCACTCTTTAGGCTGTGGAGTGTACATATTGATGTTAATAGTCTCCAAAGGAAGACATGTCCATTTTTGCAGAGGAGAAAGGTCAGGAACTGCTGGGGCTTGTATCACTGGCAGCATGGTCAGAAAAGCTTCAAATGGAGCAGGGTGTTGATTTACCAGACGAGTTACCTGGTACCTGTTCTACCCCTTCCCCCATATGTTCCCTGCAGGCTGTGCTCCATGTGCCATCATGCAAGAGATGTCATGCTGCTGAGCTACTCCTGCATCCCTACTGCATCCCGATCTATCACATATGGTGAATTTAAAAACCTTTTTGCTCAAACAGGACATGTTATTTTCCTTTGGATCCTCAGATCATAAGTGCTGTATTTCCATACGACAGCCAGAGATCAAAAAGTGCTCGGGGCTTTTCTGGCTGAGGAAGAAAAGAATACTGTACCGTACCTTCAGTGAATGCTACTTTTAGAGTTACCTAGCTTCACAAGCAACGAAGTACTTTTGCATACCTGATGGCTCTGGGGAATATCATTCACCCTACGTACCACACACTAATAAATATATGCATCAAGTGAGTATTCATTCTGATATGTCCATACCCCACAGATATGACATGTCTATGTTGCATTATCTTTACCATTCACCCCAGCCATTAATTGGATGTGGTTCTGGAGTGCTGTTTATGCAAAACAAAGTCACCTACCCTGGTTTTGGTACCTAGGTGATAATCCTTAGGTAATAGGTACATAAGTGGTACATAGTCTGACATGCGGCTGCGTTGCCATGCTTGGAGTCTTGCTCTTTCATGGGCTGAGCAATTAACTAACTCAGATCCATTAATAAAATGTTGGCACCAAAATCAGATACTCCTACACAACAGATATGTCAGCTGCTTCAGTTCTTACTATCTCCATCAGTGTTTCAGATCACCACCCTTCTCACAAGTTGTCATTCCTGATGGCACAGTCAGGACTTTGCATGCTTAAATAGCATATCATAAACCCCTGAATGTCCACTGTCCCAAAGAACAGGCTTCCTTTAAGGGAGCATTTTCAGTGCTTAAAACCTCAGATCTCCTCTGAGTTCCATACTTGTGAATATTGTGTGGTTTGCTGCCTGATTTTACATTTCAAGAACGAACCACTTTTCTGATTTCTTTATTATACAAGCTTGGAGGTGGTGAGTGTAGAATACATCAAAATCATTTGATGCCACCAGTATACATTAATGTCAAAACTATTTACATTTCCTTAATCATGGAAAAATATTTAACAAAGAGTTACCTGTTAGAGGCTAAACAACTTCCTTATTCGACTCACAAATACAAGTTCATTTCCAAAGACTATTTAAAATAAAGTGCAATGATTTCATCATAACTATCTAAATTTAAAGATTCTTCAAGAATCAAAAATAAAATTGCTTGGATTTGTTTAAAGCTGAATTTCAGATCTTGTTAAACACTGATGAAGCTGAAAGTGTAATAGACTTTCAACTTATTTTACAGATGTTCAGTGAAAATTCTAGCACAAGAAAAAGAAACAAATACAATCAGAGATATTGTGTCATAGGTATTAACTAGACTAGAAATTAACAAACTAAAAATCTTACTTATAAAGTTATTAAGCCAATGAAAGAATGCCAACAAATTAATTTCCTATGTAGCCAAGCATGAAAGAGGTGTATTTTCATCTTGAAATTGCAGAAAGAGAGCAGTATAAAAACATGCTGAATAGGGCAAACAGTTCTCTTTCTTCTTCATATAGCAGTCACCACTGTTCATGCCATTCAGTTCTGCAAATACACAGTAATCAGGATAACGCTTTGAAGAACTCCTCTCAAACAACTGAATTAAATGTTTTTTTTCCTTTGAGTAGACATAACCCATATTTTCCTTCCATAGACATTTCAGGTTTTCTTATGAACTGCTAAAAACCAGATCAAAATTCTTTGCTGTTTGTAAATGGATTTTCTGCAATACCCATTCAATATTTCTACATTTCAAGCCAAAATAGCTTGAAATAAAACTTTCCTGAGAAGGTGAGTGGTTATCTACTTCGTTAGTCCACAATGAACTTTTCACCACTGCAGCAATTGTGCGATCAGACCTGTGGGGGTAAAGCTGGCTTAGCTATACGTGCCTGAGTTGCCATCATCTTTGAGTTTTCCACTGGCATAAGCCAAGTCAGGATGCACCTCATTTTTGGAAAAAACATAGTTTGATTCTCAGCAGTAGACTTCTGATAAAATGGATTAAAACTTTGTTAAAGCTCTGTATTAGTCATCATTTATGGCTTGTTTTCTTTTTAGTAGTTTTGGGTTTTTTTAAATAATATGATGGTTAAAAATATGAATAGGTTGAAGACTATGAGGGAAAATCTTCACATAGATAAGTATTTATGAGTAAATAAAAGACAAAAAACAGAAAGCAGGAGTAAATTGTCAGTTCTTGTACTGGAAAGAAATCACAAATGAAGTTCTTAAGGGACCTGGAGGGGACCACATGTTGTTCAACATATTGATAAATAAGCTGGAAAAGGAAGCAAATAATGTGGTGACAAAGACTGCAGCCTGCTTGTAAGGAATTGCAGAAGGACCTCATGAGACTGGAACAAAATAAGTGGTAAAATTCAATGCAAATAAATATAAAGTGATACACATAGGAAAAAATAATTCTAACTTCACATGTAAAATGATGGTTTCTTGAGTTTACCATTACCCTGCGGGAATGAGGTTATCTCTCATGACCCTGTTAACAGCAGGGATTATGATTGATTGGGTGGCAAGTGCCATGAAAATGTCAGTTCACTGCTTGGTAGTTCTCACAACAGTGAATGAAATGCCAGGAATTATTAAAAAAAAAAAAAAGAGAAGAAACCAGAAAGCATTGATATGTCACGGGTATAAATCCATGGTTAGCTTGCATCTTGAAATGTTGCATTCAATACCCATGCTTCCATTTCAAAAAGGGTATAGAAAACTGGAAATGATCAGAAGAGAGTAGCCACGACAATCGAAGATACGCTGTGGTTTCTGTGTGAAGAAGGAGTATATTGGGACGCTGCAGTTTGGAGCAGTGACACCTGAGAAGAGTTATGACAATGATCCATAGGATTATGTGTGGCATGGTGAGGTTGGAGAGAGATCAGTGGTTGAAAACCTTGAGAACACCACATGAAGGTAAGATAAACCGTGTTCACAACAAAGAGAATGAGGTTCTTCATGCAAAGGCTAGCTGAGTTGTAGAGCTGCCAGCTGAAGTATGTTATAGACGTTTAAGGTTTGTATGGATTGAGGAGTAAATGGGAAGAGTTCATGTCAGAAAAAGCTATTTCTGCTTACAGAGTCCCTGAGCTGAAAATAGCTAAAGCCAGGGAGGGTATTCATTTGCCAGTTGTTATACTTGCATCCAATTTTAACCTTGTTCAAAATAGGGTACCTGGTTAGATGGGCTTAGGCCTGACCTGATACAGAACACTAAAAAGCATGTAAAAAGAGTGTGAGTTGTGTCTCTGAATTATTTGTAAGGGACTCACAGACTAGCATCTGACTTACTCTTTCCTTCCCTCTAAATAATGAAGCTCAGGCTAGTAATTTTAAAGATAAATTTGTTTAGCCTCAGCAATTCAAAATATCCCTTTTATTTTACAAAAGCTGTATCTTACTGTAACACCTCAGGTTTTGCCCATGCCTATTGGATATCTCTGAGCAACCTGCTCTCTTCAGAAGGGCTGTTTCTTTCTGTGTGCTATAGAGAATCGCTTTGTCAGATTTGGCACCTGCCCACCTGGTCCTTTTCAGCACGGCAAGTAACATTCCACAGCTCTCCAAGTTCCCTAAATATGTCCTTGGTAAGCTGTTTCTGCTTTGTTCGGCTTTGATCCTTCCAAGGGAATAGTGAACTTACACTTTTCACCCACATATGTTTTGTTCCTAGTACTTTAGTTTCAATAGAAAAAGAGCATGAAGAAACGTGGCTAGACTTGTTATTTGAGGCACCGTCTAGGGACAAAGGTTAACAATATCACATACAATTTTAGCTTAATCTTAACGACTTATTACTTCGCTTACTGCTTAGCAACTCTCACCTGCAGTCCCAATAAGAGCCACCAATTAAGGATGCAGTGTTCACAATAACCCTTTTTCTCACAGGATTACACTCAGTGCTGGATGCTGTTGATGACTCTTTCCACAGGTTAAATTTTCTTGGAGTTAGGTTTTGGGGTTAAAATTGTAAACGTTTCTGAAAGCTCTCTCTAAAGCTAGCTGTCTCAGGTGCTTAATAGTGTTCGCCTCTCTGCCAGGGAAGTGGACTACAGCAATGACACTGGGAATTACCCCTGAGGCTTGGGCACCTTGGCCAGGATGCAATTTGCTGAACTCTTCCCTGCCGAAGGACTGCTGAGGCACTCAGGTTTTATAGATGCATTGCTTATACATACACTCTCTTCAGCTCGTGATTCCGATGGGTTGCTAGCTCTGTACGAATATCACCTAGTAGTAATGGGTCATTACTATTGATGCTGAGTTTGATCAATCTGGACACATTTATGGAAAGAAACATAACCCCCAACCATTATTAGGTGGCAATGTAACAATGTATCTCACAAAGTCAGGGAATGCTTTATAATTCAAAACCCGATTGCTCTACTGTTTTGAAAACATACATCTCTCCTGCCAGGAGGGAAGAAAATGCATATCAAAAATTTGCAAATCCTTTCTCCTGAGCAGAACATGATAAGCTGGCCAAACCCGTGAGAGGGTCCTCTTATTCTCTCTCCTTGAACTGAGCGCATCAATGGTTTTTCAGTGTCTTAAAACCAGAACACAAATTAAGAAACTAGACTGAAGAAACTCATTAAACGGCAAAAACACTGATCTACCGGTTGAGACAAATTAAAGGGAATGGTTGTTGTATCCTTACGGTTTGAGTGTTTTCCTCCTGGCGCACTTTCTAGATAAGCAGCTTTAAGCAGTTTCGTAGGCTGAACCAGTTGTGCACAGGCAGCCCCGAGGGTCTCTCCTTCCCCTTGCCCTGGAGGGCCGGCCACAGGCTGCCAGCCTCTTGAGTCTCTGCATTTTCCCTCTAAGCTCCTTTATGGCTCTGCCTCCACCCAAAGGCTGCCACATCTGGCACACCTGCAGCTCTCGGAGACAGAGCAAGCTCCTCTTTCCAGGGGTTTCGAATGCGAAACAAACAGGAGGCCGTATGCAGGCAACCTTCCTTTCTGCTGCTCTGTCACAGCCTTTACAAAAAATAAATAAATACAGTGTGTTTATCATGAAACATAAACATTGAGACAGTTTTAGTGTCTGTCACACTCAAAATGAGCCATAAATCAGAAAAGTCAGGAAGGAAAATTTGATATAGATTTTGGAGCTGATAGTAGGAGGATATTTTATTTTCAAGGGCCTTCAAAGCCCTTAAACTATTTTAATAGCAGCTGTTGACATTTTATTCTGGTTTTTTCCATACATGGTTAAAAAGTGTACGTGGGTAAAATGAGAGGAACTAGAACTATGGATCATAGGCTAGCACAGCTACATCTATGGTTAAAAAAAATAAAAAAATAAAAAAGAAAGAAGATGACTGTATCACCAAGAGAAAAAATGAATTATTTGTAATAAGATAATTCTATGTAGCTCCCTGCCCTAGTAAGAAACTTCATGCTTCAACAGTAATGTTTATATATGTATTTTGCCTATTTAGCATTGAGCTCGTTGGCACAGTATTATAAAGGTTTTTCAAGGCTATTAATCTCTGTTACATATACTATTCACAGACATTTCAGAATTGGAAGAAGAATAATTATATACACTGACTTTTGACAGAAAAAAATCTTAAGGCTGTATTGGAACTATTATAACCTATGGATTTACAACTTACTAGGGGTTTCTTTCACCAGCAGATCTTTGACTCTCGCTGCTTGTGCTTATTGACAAACTGGAGAGACATGACAATCTGTCATAGATGTTTTGGCATTTTAACTGTGTTTATTTCTTGCTTGGGACTCTTGTATAGGTTGTTTCTTGACCTGCTTAGATAGCTGCAATAACACAGGAGCCATCGCAATGTGTATACCAGTTTATGGGGTACTCCTTTATAGGGAGATAAAAGGCTCTTTAATTTAATGTCTTTTTGGTCCATCATATTAAGCTCTACTTCTATACTTCATCGAGTTGGATTCCTATCTCAATTACACAGGTGAACCTCAGGAGTAATCTCACTAAATGTTGTGGAATTACTAGGCATTTATGTCAATGCAAGAAAACACAATTTTGTTCCTACTTTGCAGATCATTGACACTAAGGAATATAATGACTTCTGTAGTGCTGTAATATTCTGTCATGTCAGTGAAATTACTATTTATGGTGTATTAAGAATAGTTTCCTTCCAGAATAAGGAAAGAATAAAAGTAGTGGGCATATGCAGTGATCCACTTTTCTAGATGAAATGACTGAGCTATTTTTCTTCATGAGACAAAAAAAAAGTAGTAATGTACATTTCAGTACATCAAAATACTAATATTTTGCCCTTCCTTTCCCACACTCCAAAAAGAAGCTGTTTTAACATCGATTTTTATCTCGTATTTTTGAGAAGTAACTAACTACTTGAAAAGTTTAATACAAAATAATCTTATATTTTTATGTCTATGATTTTAAATACTCTTTCCTGAGGTACAAAACTAGCTTAACTGTAATGGCCCCGTAACCCTGCAACACTGACCAGTAATCATTACTATTTCACTGTTCTTATCCATTTCCTTTAATACTTTAGTCTGAATCATGGAAGCCTAGTTTCCCAGGACCTATTTTAGAGCTTCCTTCCAGACTTTGAAAATATCCCAGCAGGTTCAACCAGGCTCTCAGAATCCCTGAAAGCCATTTTTAAAAGGTCAGAAATTGATATTTTGTAAATGGTAACTGTTTTTTAAAAGTTTATTCAAAAAAGTCTGGATTACGCATGTCAGATCACATTGTTCCTGACTAGTAGCAGAGACAGGAAATTCTAGTGAATTTATTGTGTCACCCACTTCTTACCACCTCAAAACCACCTCAATTTAATTCAATGAAAATTGTCATAATTTTATCATTCTACTTGAGATTGTGCTCAAGAAAAAATGCAGCATCTAGCATTGTAGTCCAACTGTACAGCACTGTAAGAAGGAGTTAGCGGGAACTTATGAAACCATGACACCAAACTTATAATGAAATGAGCTCATCAGGTGGTGTAAATCAGCTTGATTTCTGTTGTTCAAGGGGAGACAGACAAATTTACATCAGTTGAGAATCTGGCCTATATCTTTTTGTGTCCTTTTTATTTCTTTTTCTCCCACTGTTATTATTTCTGCTCCCACATGTGCACTTTTTACCTTTATGACAATAGGGTGAACTGAATTGTGATGAGCAATGCACAGTTCCTGTCCAAGCAGTCTTTCCTTTTGATATGTGATCACATTTTCTTCTGAACATTCATCCAAGATTTTTGACAGTAAGGTCAGGTCAAAAGTTGAGGAATGAGTATTTTGACTTATATAGCTTAATGAATTGAGGTAAATTTTCTATTTGGAATAACCTGTAGAATAATAATTTTCTCTTTCAAGCTTAGATTTTCTCCTTTCTATCACAAAAGCACCTAACTACTCTGTTTCAATCAATATAATATGCTTTTTCTGGTTGATAAATGAGCTCAATAATGTTGTAATTCATTCAGCATTGAACTAATGTGCAACTCCTTCATTATGCTAGGCATACAGAGAACACACTAAATGCATTAGTAATTATAGCCAGGAAAAAGAATTCTCATATCAGCTCTTGGGCTACATGATCTATGAAAGCATGGAAAAGTTGACAAGGAAAAAGAATTCTCATTATAGATTGATTTTGACTGATACATCCTATGGTATCTCTTCCCTAGCAGATCTGTGTAAATCAGTTCAGAACGTACATTTTAGTGTCAGGATTTAGAAAAGAAAGGAAAGTTAATAATGACTGACAAACAATTGATTGCAACTGTGATGGTATGTCCTACTGATCTGGTGAATAAGGATTCATCTTCAGTAGCTTTTTTGATCAGAAATGATTTTATTCTCAGAAATTTAACCCAATTTAGGAAATCCAAAGCCCATAAACAATACTGTTTTAAAGATTAATGTATGTACCCTAATAATTTTTGTCAGGTGAACAATTTCTGCTTTATGAGAGTATTGGGCAAGAGAGGACATTGCTTCACAACAGAGGAAAGGATCCTTTCTGAGCTGAAGGAAGAGAAAAGAAAAAGCTTGACTTTATGTTCATGATGGCAGGAAAAACTTTGTCAGTAGTGATAAAAAAGAAAGAGCTCTGTTCTGAGACGGAGAAAAGAAATCTGCTTAGTTAACTTCCCCTAATATTAGCCTGTAACTTACATCACTGCTCAGACATAACTGATGAAAGAGTCTTGCAAAACTGTAGTAGTCCAATTTTTATAAAAATGAAAAGCTGCAGAAGTCACAGGTGTCGTTCCCTATGTATACATCTTTCCTCTGGCATTATTACACCATGCAGTATCATGACGTCATTGCTATAAGCTTTTAGCTATGCTAGACACTCCTTAGCTGTGGTCTCCACAGCATGGAAGTAATAGCTCGAAATGGAACATCATCCATGAGTATGTGTTTGTAATGTCTCATTGGCTGTTTCACTGTAACATTTCATTGTTTATAATCATATTTTATCCACAAATGAAGATCTTATGTGACAAGCCAGGAAAGAAAATGTTTTCAATCTGATTTTTTTCATCATAGTAATGTAAAGAACTGCCCAACAGCAGCTCTGAACTATTAAGAGCCACCTTCCACAAGAGCATCTGGGAGCCTCCAATGTAAATTCATAGCAGGTGTCTATTTGAAATTTATGCTGATAGCAGATTCAAACATGCTCACCACCTAAATCCTTCAATTAAAAGCTAAAACTATTGAGGGAAAGCAAATTGTCTCCGTACATTTCTTCCCTATTTCTGTTTTTAGCAGAACTCTCAGACATATTCTCAGATAAACTTGGTATCAATTCACATTTCTGTATCCAATAATGACATCTTTTGTAGCAATTGTCAATCTTATGAACAAGGACAAGCAAAAAGCAACCCACCAGAATGAACAGATTTGTAGGATGTGGAAAATGGGATATGCGGTATAAGGTGGAATCTCAAAATGCCCCTTGAAAATGTAATTGCATTGGAGAGCATTTCTACTCAACCAGAGCATACATATAGTTGAATGTGAGGATCAAATGCAAATCCTTCTGAATTCAGTTTGAATCTTCAGACTGAGTTGAGTTTTTGTCACCTTATTGTTGGATAAAATAAGGGAGACAAAGGATATGAAAAGATGTGAGCACCGCAGATTAGGTGCGAGGGGTGAAATTCCGGCCTTAGCTACAGTCAGTGGGTGTTCTGCTGTGTCCTTCAATATGGTATGAAATAAGTATATTTCACCAAGTTTAGCAGCAATTATTAATATTTTTAGTAAAAAAGTGAAAAGTATGTGGAATGTAGTCACTTGAAAGCTGATTTCATGAATCCGTTTTTTTTAGCATAAAACCCACAGTCTGACATCAAGTGGAACTGATCAGAAGGGTTGCATGCTTTGCATACAAATTTTATTTTAATAAACTAATAGAACCTCAATATACAGCTTAATTATGATTGACCTGGAAGTGGACTGAATTTTGAATTAAAAACAAAAGCTAAAAGTCAGACTTCCTTCTCCAGTCTCAGCTTCACCCACAGGAGTAAATTATACTCTTTAATGAATTGGACTTCAGGGCGCAGAACAGAAGATGGTATCTATGGTATTTCATAAGACCATGCGAAGGAAAATTTTAAAAATATAGGAACTTCTACAGAAATTAGTCTATTGGAAACAAGGGTGCCCCAAGTAAAAGCAGAATGCAAAAGAATGAGCCAGAGTCCAACATACAAGCTGTACTCTTACCTTAGTACTGAAGCAAGACACTATTGTTCTGATTGCACTGTGAATGTCAAAATTTCAAATAAAGAAGAAAAGAGGACGAGAGACTCAGCTCAGAATATTGTGAAAGGGAAACTAACACTTGCTAGAAAGGGTTAGAAAGCCTACAGAAATAAACAGACAAAACAAATTAGATGATCCTTGTTTAAAGCCTAGACACGTTTGTTAAAAGTACATCAGCATAATGGAGAATGTAATCATGTTACTTTGGAGATATTTCATCTGTAACTCCTAGAAATTACTTCTACATAAGGGGATCCTTCCCTGCCTCCTTCCTCACAACCCAAACCACTACCTTTCAGTCAGCCGCCTCTGACAATGAGGTGTGAAACGTAAGTCTGCAACCTTTAGCAGTAATGGCTCTTGAAGTGAATCAATGCCAAAATGTACCATTTTTATATACAAATATAAAAATATTGCTCTATTCCCTCCTTTTTCCCCTCTTAGACCCAAGATGTGGGCATATTATGATATATTTTATGAGGAGTTTTCCTTGATACACTACGTTACTTTGCAGTAATTTACAACTCTTCCACCACAAAGTAAATTGCTCTGAGATGCCACAGCTTGGGAATCAGAGCTGAAAAAAAATCTTTTTATAAACAGGTACAAAAGTTAGTATTTGGCTTCGTTAAGAAGAATAGGGTGATCTGCACAAGACCTGCACATCTGTGTTTGTAAATGTCTAATTCATTTGCATAACTGTTTCAAAAATGTTCAATTCACCGCTGTTAATAGAACTTTAGCTATCAAGGGCAAACATCTGAAAATGCATTTTTCTTCCAAGATGCACAAAGTTCATCTATGCATTTTACAATTAATTTGGGCTCTGTATCAGACATTTCACAGATTGGAAGGACAAGACTCAGGATGGAAGAAAACAAACCAAATGAACCAAAAAAATCCAACCAAATTTAAGCCTAAGGCTTCTTCATAACAGTTTCGAATGAACTTTAACCAAAGTATGAAAACTAAAAAGAAAAATAAGAGATAAAGCGTCAATCTGCTCATACCTACAACAAATAGTATCCCTAAAGAAGGGTGATTTTTGTCCTTTCTGTAGAAGAAAAATAACTTTCTTTGTACTTAATTGGGAGCACACAGATAGGCAACACACAGAAGACTTTACATATTATCTTTAGAGCCATGCTAACTATGAAATGAGTGGGGCTTTTTTCTGGTTGCATGGAAATCAGGAAGGGAAGATTTACGATAACACATGCCTTGGTGGTTCTGTTCTGTTTGTCTGTACAGTGCTAACACACAGAGAACGTAGTCATAGGTCACTGTCCTCTTGTATTACATTAAGAATAAATTGCAAAAATTATGCCAGCTGTAGTTCTTACAGGAGTCTAAATAATTCCTGACAGAAAAATAATTCTTTATAGAGGTTTCCAAGCGAAGGTGAAGGCAAGAATACCCTGTTTCTCCTGGTTATTATAACCTGGTTCCTGGTTATTTTGCATGAATGTCACTGTGGCAGGTGACCAGAGACAAAAGAGGACAAAGTCAGTTGTCGATAACTTGCTTTAGAGTTGAGGTTTGCCTTTAGTAGTAACTGCATGAAATAATTTGTCTAATATGTTCACACTCCTTCTGCCGACAGTCCATCCTTAAGTCTAGCTGACACAGTTTCTTATTTGGCCTACCTCATAGCAGTCAAGATCTTATACTCTGGTATCAGTGATGACAAAGTGACATCAGGTGTTTTCTGTATGTCTTATCAATCTTTCCAGTGTGTAATTAAAATTTCTACTGCAAACCTATGATGTTTTGAATGGACTTCTTCTGTGAAATGGGAATATTTGAGGCTCTTTCATTTTATGGAGTCTGTCCTGGTGTTCATCTTATCTTCTACGACTGCAACATTCAATTTGTGGATTGGCTGATCAGTCTGCAGGCCAGAATACAAATACCTGCCGCTTCTGACTATTTCAATTAGGCGACTGTGCTATATGTAGCATTTCACAGCCTTCGTTATAGTTGGAGGATGTGGCAATATGGTAGAGTGCCTTGTTTTTCACAGACAAAAAAGGGTGAGAAAGGATGCCCATAGGCAGCTAATACTCTGCAGATGCATGTCGTTTTTTGCCTTTTCTCAGCTATCAAGTGTTTCTCCCAAGCAACTTGGAAAAAGCCCAGCTAAAGTTTTCTGAAAGTGTATGAATCACATCAACTTGCAAAAAAGCTAGTAACTTGATGCAGTTTGGCCACCTCTTATCTCCCACACCTGCATTTCTTCATGATGGGCACCACAGCCAGACGCTTTCACTGCACCTGCGATTGGACAATGCACTCAGTGGCTCCTCAGTTGGCACTTACACAGTACAGTGAAGATGAGGGTCCTCCTGGGATTAACAGAAACTCATCAGCTCACTGCCTAGGCAGCAGAACAGTGGGTGTGCTGGTTTTGTCTGGGGTAGAGTTAATTTTTGTCATAGTAGCTAGTATGGGGCTATGTTTTGGATTTGTGCTGGGAACGGTGTTGATAATAAAGGGATGTTTTCGTTACTGCTGAGCAGGGCTTACACAGAGCCAAGGCCTTTTTTGCTTCTCACCCCGCCCCACCAGCAAGGAGGCTGGGGGTGCACAAGGAGTTGGGAGGGGACATAGCTGGGACAGCTGACCCCAACTGACCCAAGGGATATCCCAGACCATATGACGTCATGCTCAGCACATAAAGCTGGGGGAAGAAGAAGGAAGGAGGGATGTTCAGAGTGATGGGGTTTGTCTTCCCAAGTAATGATTACGCGTGATGGAGCCCTGCTTTCCTGGAGATGGCTGAACACCTGCCTGCCCATGGGAAGTGGTGAATGAATTCCTTGTTTTGCTTCGCTTGCGTGCACAGCTTTTGCTTTACCTATTAAGCTGTCTTTAACTCAACCCAGGAGTTTTCTCACTTTTACTTTTCTGATTCTCTTCCCCATCCCACCGGGGGGGAGTGAGTGAGCGGCTGTGTGGTGCTTAGCTGCTGGCTGGGGTTAAGCCACAGCAGTGGGGAAGTTTGCTATAGTGTCAGTCCTCTGTGCAAGCATGAATACTGCCGCAACAGCAACATAAAAAAGCAGGATTGCATCATCTCATTCCTCACACACCAAACAAAAGTACACTTAACACTAAATCTGGCTTCCTTCCCAGGTCCTCAGTTCAAACACAACTGAGAATGGGATTTTCTTTCTCTTGAAATATTTCAAATACATTGGGCCAGAATGGTGCTTAGCCCTGAATACAAATGAAGTCTGAATACGACGTGAAATGGCAGTTTCAAATGGCTCTAAAAAACCAGTTTGCTCTCAAGGCAAATAATAATTAAAAAAAAGGTGCAAGTCACACAAATCTAAGGTATAACACTCCAACGGACAGCCAGCAAGATGGGGTAGAAGGCCCTTGGTGTAGAGAAATATAATAGGTCAAAATGGCTGTTAAATATTACCAGTGAGTTAAAAACGTGAAAAGATACAGTCTGCTGCAAAATCATAGCTCAAGAAGACTTTGTTGGGTTTTGTTTTCTTAAAAATCAGGTGAAGATAGACAGGGAGAAGTTTTTGTTTTGTTTTGTTTTAAATATTATTTCATTTTATTTTATCTAAAGGAATTTTTGTCATTTCTGAACAGGAACAAAAATGGTAATGCTTTATGTGGAAATTCTCATAAAATAAAATTCTAAAGAAAGAAAAGAGTAGTGTGTTTTAGTTTACTAAATTATTTAATTGTCATCAAGATGAAAAAAAAAACAACAAGCTAGAGAACTTACAGATGGGCTATCACAAAACTTGCTTTACTGCAGCAAGTAAAACATGCTATTACATAAAGCCATTTCAAAATGAAACCTAAGACTTATTTTCAACCTAAAAATGTACAAATGGGATGGTTTCATTATTATTAAAGCACTTTGTGACACGCCTCTGTCACATTCAAACCTCAGCTTCAGGGGACTGTATTAATTTGTTTTGTTAAAATATGAAGGATCCTCCACTTTGGAAAATGCATGAAGTGATGCATGTTCTCAACAGCAATCAAGCACCAAAACCATGATCCAAGAGACCTGGTGTTTTCGGTTTGAGTGGCAGGGTTTTGATAGCAGGGGAAAGGGCTGCAGGGGTGGCTCCTGTGAGAAGGTGCCAGAAGCTTCCCCGGCTCCAAGTCGGACCCACCTCTGGCCAAGGCCGAGCCCATCAGCGATGGCGGTAGCACCTCTGGGATAACAGATTTAAGAAGGGGAACCTGCAGTGGGGGAGGGGATTGGAATGTGAGAGAAACCCC
>JAVKLA010000047.1:20088472-20106639 GCA_034782735.1 Sagittarius serpentarius | reverse complement strand
CCACACTGAAAACACAGCACTGTACCAGCTACTAGGAAGACAATTAACTCTATCCCAGCCGAAACCAGGACAACAGGAATAGGTAGTAGAACAAACCTTTTCTTGATTGGTAGAATTAGACTAAAAATCCAAGCTTTTGGTTTTTGTTTTTTTTTAATTTTTTTTTTAAGGAGGGGGGACCAGGGTAATGTATGTTATAATTAAAATGAAATGAGAATATTATTTTTCAACATGGACCCAAGTCAAGTATTTCTAACATCTGAATGGCACTTGAGTCTAAATACGTAATAGTGAATTTTTGCTTAGACTGTGTCAAAGGATCTGTTATAATTCTTTACTCTCATTTTCTGTGTTATACTTTTTTTAAAAAAGTCAGTGAAATGGTCTGATTTTGGAAAAAAACAGCTGAGAACATAGGAAAGTTGATGTGGTAGGGTAGGCAGGAGAAGCAGCAGAGGAAGACTTGCAGAAAAGATCTGTGACACTGCATTTTGAGCAGAAAATCTGAGACTGTTTAGAGAAACGGAGAACAGAGGTACAGTCAAGCCTCAGAGGAGATAGAAAAACTACAGGGGTTTATGCAGAATTTGCTGCAAACCAGAAAGTCATTGAGCTGAATGAAAACATGCCTGAAAATGAAAATTTGTCTTGCAGGGGCATGAGAGGAGACAGGCATACCAACACACACTTTAAGTCCTTCTTCATCTGTTGCCTTTTGTATTTATTTTGACCACGTCTGTTTAGACATAGCCTGTCTAAATAGTTAACAGTTTCAGATCTTATTCTAATAAAATCTGGCTTTATGAATGTAAAAAACTTTAAAAAAAAAAATTCATAAGGATAAGGCTTTAATTGTTAAGGTCCATCTTGAAGCACTGATATATTTGGATTTCCTTCATAGAAAGTATGAAGCATGGTCTGTGATATGCCTTGAAAAAAACTGATCTTCCTTTCCCTACACTGTCTTTACAGTCAAAATGTGTGGATTTCAGAGTGGATTTTTCTATGTTTTCATGATAATGTCAAAAACCTTTTCCCTGACTTTACTCAGTTAGGGTTTTGTCTTGCATGGCTTTTTCAGTATCTCTGGTGTTTAACCCGCAACTCCATTCACTAGTCTAAGCCAGCATTTCTAGCCTTTAAAAACGAGGCTACCATCTCAAAACTTTTTCATGCCCAACGCTTCCCCTTGTGTTTAAAATTAAGACACATGCCCAAGACATTCTGATGATCTTAGCGCAGGCATCCTTCTTCTAGAAAACTTGTCTTACTCCTGTCTCTTCAGCATAACACCAGTATTATGGGTTTGACTGACTCTGTTCAAATGTCCAGAGCAGACTAATTTACACGAAAAGTCACCAGATTGTGGAGGGGAGGGATGGACAAACTCTTATTATAGTACCTTTGAATCATCAACTCCTTCCCTCCACCCTTGTTCTCCCCCCAATTTAATAACATAACAACAAATATTTTGCTACTGATATGAATTGTCAATGCACTTCTAACCTAGCTGTCACTTCAAAACAGTAGATGTGTAAGGTAGGAGACCTCTTGAAAACCAGATCTGCATAATCTACAGGTATTTGCTCTCATAGATTAGACCATTTTCCCTTACCAAGGAAAAATTCAAAGATATTATTGCTGCCCTTGAGGTGCAGTAATTTTGCCTCATGTAGATATATATGGTCGGGGGTGGGGGTGGGGGAATTTTCAATCCAGCCCGAGGGCTCAGAACTTAAGCTTAATACCCCTTTATTTTTGCCTCTTGTTATGTAGAGGTTTATAGTTACAGTATCAGACCTAATTTGCTATTTGCTTTTGCTCTGGTGGCATTCTGCAATTCAAGAAGCAGCAGCAGTGACGTCTGGTGGTCCTAAAGTCCTGTGTGTGTAGCTGGAAGTTGGTCTGACCTTGCCAGAATGGCCTTAGGCACCAGACAGGATCCTTTGGATTCATTGTAATAGGAAATTGCCTTACTTGGTGTAAAGCAATTGAAACAAAGTTTGTCCATCTCCGCATTAAACTCTGAGGAAGCGATGGTTGTTAGTGAAAAGTGCTTGTCCTTTGCGTGGAATATGCTATCTGTGATTCTGAAGCTTGGTAGTTCTACATACTGGATTTGGCAAAGCATTCACCGAATGAGCAAGGCTGTTAGCTAAAATGTGCCTCAGTAAGCAATATTCTCTATTCTTTTTTTATGTAAGTTATAGTTTGTGTATGATCTACTTTTTCCCTGACCTTAAAACATAAACTGTTTTAGCCAAGCTCTATGCATTTCTCTGGGCATGGCCAGCAATGAATACATTATAGATGCAAGGACTTTACAAATACCAGACCAGATGATATCTTTAGCTTTCATTTCTGCTAATACTTTTTTCTTGCTGATGATAGCAGTGTCAAAACCCTAATGTAAATTGAATGAAGGATTTTGTTGTTGTTGAAAAGCTTGAACAGGATCATGTTATTTGGCAAGGTGCTATATCTTTAGTTAGGTATATGTGCATGCACAGGTCCAGGATGGCTTCAAAATATTATAAAAATCACTGTAACAAAAATAAAAAATATCATTGATCTCCATGGAAGATTACTTTTTCCCGTCAAAACAAGCAATTCCAAACCAGTATGTTCAGAAGTGGAGTTGATACTTTTGCAGACTTTTACTGAAAGTTCATTGAAAAGCTGCAGAAAGGCTGTTGGTTTTGGTTGCTGGCAGACCAGATGTTCAGTATTTCTCTTTTAGCTAATCTGATATCCATCTTTCACATGTTGTGACAAAAGCACCCTTTAAAAGCAGTGCTTCTGTCACTTCCTATTGTTCATTTCAGCACTTAGAAGGCTGGATAAATGTTACAGAGTATAATGGACATGTCATTTATTAGCATTTAATGTGAAAGACATGTATATCCTATACAGTTTACAGTCAAATACCTTAGGAGAAAAGTAAAGTATTGCTCACCAAAGAAAAAGACCTAATCAAATTCATAACCTAGTACATCAGATATATTTCTGCAAAAATGATACCTTGTGTCACCTACTGAATTGGATTTGTCGGGTGCTGAACTAAGTCAGGTATATCCTCCACATCATGACATACATCATTCTTAGTTAGCAAATAAATCACCTACTGAATTGAATATATCTCTAGTTTAAGAAGACCCATAATAAATATTGTATTTCCATTCACATGTTTGGCTGGATATGGATTTGGCTGTGTTTGTTAAAGATGTACATCCCTGATAAATTAAATGCTTGATATGCATCTGACATAACATTTGCCGAAATATCCGTGCTAAGAACAGGACCAATTGTATGAGCAGCTGAATTGCATGCATCAATTTACTACAGCAATCACATCTGACACCTTCACTTTCTAGGAGACACCAATCACATGAATGGGGCGAAATCACTGTCAGAAGAAGTTTAGGTCAGCAACAGCTCTACAACAAGAACTGTTAGTTATAGCTGACTGTGGCTTCAGACGTACAACAGTTTGGCATGGGGTTCAGGCATGCACAGAAGAAGATTCATCACCATGAGAAAAGAAGAAGGTAGAGGAGACAGTCAAATGTTTTTCATATGTGATGAATATCTTGCTTGCTTTTGTCTGGATTTTGACCAAAGACTCCAGTTCTGTTAAGCCTGTCTCCACCTTAAATTTTACTGCTTCTTGTATGATTATGTCTCTTCCCATCGGTTCATGTAATACTCAAGGTATGGGAATAAATATAAATATAGCATCCAACTTCTGCAGTTATGAACTGGGCCAGGGAATGTTTCCAACTCTGTTACTTTGGTTGGCCATCTGCATTTTAAGTAATCTGGGAAAGTGACATGCATTGGAAATGACTGTTTTATTTAAGAGAAAGTTTGCAGTACAGGAGGGGAAAAAAAAAATCTGCTATCAGAAACAAGTGTTTCCCTAGGAAAAAAATAACAAAGAGATTAATTATATCTTTCCCTGAGGAGTTGGAATGTCATTTCCTCTGCTGCAGAACTGTGGGTGAGCTCTGCCCAGAGTAGAAATTTTGTTGAAAAACAAGTTCAGGTGGAGGCGTACAGGCAGGGAGGGATAGTAGCTTTCTAGATGAATGCGATGAGGATGCCAGGAGGCTTATGAATCAAAACTGTGGTAAGCAAAGAAGAAAAGCTAAGGTGATTGTTGGTATGGAATGATATGTATGTGATAGCCTTTATCAGATGTCAGTGACATATTGTGTTCCAGGGTGAATATCTATAGAAAATATTTAAGAAACAATAATGTTAATTAAAGTTTTCTTAAAGAAATAGCAACCTGCCCATTATCACTGCCTAGCCCGGGCATACAGCACGAGTTGCATGTGATATGTATACTGAATAAAGGTATTCTTACTTCCTACCCTGGACACACAGCAGTTCAGCTATTACTGCAAATCCTGAAGATTATTCTCCTCTTTCGTTCATCCCTAATGGCAGGCTGTAAGACCAGTAAGCAGCTGTGCCTGAACGACATCAACTCACCCATCCCTGCTTTTCTCCTATTTATCTTCCACAGTTCTACGGCAGCCTAAGAAATTCTGATTAGCATGCAGCAGCACTACACAGACATGGAAGCACAGGCCTGCAAGTTCTGATTCCTCCTGGGTATTTCATGGAGGTACTTCAATATATGGATAGTTTAGGTCCTTTTGGAATGGTGGCACAACTCAGATTAAGGTGTTACTGATATGTTTTTCACAGGCATTATAGGCTTTTATTTTCCCACCTCTGTTTCATTTTATTTATTTCTACTCTATAAAAGACAAAGAAAAAAACCCTATATTGTGTTATAATGTCTCCTTCATTCACCCTATGTCCCACTGTTTTACCATCTATCCTTTTCTTTTATCTGCAGACCTTCAGACATGTTTCATTCCTTATACCAATGTAACTGGATGTGGGAAATTATTAGAGACTTGTTGATGTGGTTTCAAAATTCTATTGAAATAAAAGAATATTTCTTTTTAATTCACTTCAGACTTTTTCACACAGAAAATAAATGAATATTTTTCTAGGAGGCATTCAGTATAACCTTTGGTTCATACTCCTTGCAAAAAACATGATTGGCATTGCTATTTCTGTATTATTTTTCTTAAATGAAAAGCTGCCTATGGAAGAGTAGAAAGAGTCCTGAATCTTCAGCAGAGATATTTTAAGCTTATCCTAACATTTTCCATAATTTTCCATAATTCCATTGCTAAAAATTCAGCTCTGTATCTCAAAAGGAAACAAAGACTATTCTTATTCTGGTTTGTAACATTCTTCTGCATTTTTAAATTTTTTTTAAAGAATAGTTGTTTCTGCCTTAAATTGCCTTCTTCTAAAATCATTGATGTTTTAAAATGGTGCTAATGGAATTTTGTATTTCTTTTTAACAGAGACCTTGCAAACTGTCACTGCTGTCCCAGATTCAGCAGGGATTTTCTTCTTTTCTTGCAAAATCTCACATAATATAGATTGTCAAACTTAAATTCTGCTGAGTTTGTAAATAGCTTGTCACCAACAGGGATTATATAGGCACAAACAGCTATAATTTAGCTATCTATAAAGTTTGTGATGCATGTGGCAGGCTACAAGCTCCAGCTACCCTTATTCTGCTTTTTTCAACATTAACACAAATTAAAAAGAATGAAGTGAGGCTTCTATTGTTACAAGGAATTCCCAACTCAGACTCTAGAGCAGACATTGCACCTTTTAGGTCAGTGGATGGGAATATCTTTTATATACACTCATTCAAGGCCAAAAGCCATTTCTAACTTCAAGGACAGAAGACTGCACTTGATAGTATATCTGATCCAACACCAGATGATATTTTGCATTGTCCCACCAGAGCTATGATACCGCACGTGGGAGCAATTACTTCTTATTTGAAATTAATCTTTTTTCTCACTGTTCTGGTACCTGCATATATTTTTCATGAGATACACAGAATTTTTCCTCACAGTACTACTCTCCTACACAAGATATCTCTGCAAATAGAATAGGATGTCCTACCCTGATCCAAATCTTTCCCCAAATCCTACAAATTAAGGTCTGGTTAAGCATTACACACAGGTGGGAGAAGACTGAGGAGAGGATCAGCAAAATTTCAAAGTCAGTATTTATATTATATCTGCACGTTCTATGAATATCACCTGAATATACCACTTACTGTACATATGTCCACAGAGATTGGTCAGTGCAGATAAAGTTTCTCATATATGCACAGTATTAGGTATATAGGCTTATAAAAAAATAGATACATACAAAGCCTTGGAAATTTGACCTACTACATGTATTTTTTAAAATTGACATAAATGTTATGAGTATGAAATATCAAACTTTTCCTTTCGTTTTTGCCTAAACATGCAAACTTAGATATTTTGTTGACAAAAGAATATATTTAGACTATTTATAAGCTATTTAGATACTTGATTAAATCTATATTATCATTTTTAATCTCTGGTGGATTTTGCCTTTCAAAATAACTATTTAATTCATTATCCAATATGTACTCAGGCAACCATCCACTGGAAAGAGTGTATGTAAGACATTCTTTTCACAGACCTGTGTTGTGCTGCTGACATTGGTGGCACATCAAATGAAAAACAGGGCAGACACTTTTTGACCTGCATTCTTTAAGAAAGGAGATGTAAACTGAAAATCAATATTTTTCTAAAGGAAAAAGGTAAAAATAATAGGTAAAAAAAGATAAAGGACTGGCCATATTCTCAGCTACACTCCATAACTAAACAATTTCCAGTTTAAAAGCAATGGGGGGGATACTTTTAGACACGATTAAATGTTCAAGGAAAGGTTTCTTTCTTTTTTCTTCCCATTCAGGCCAAATTTGGCACATTTGCTCCAGCTTAAGGTTGACCTTTAGAAAGTCTACAAGTAAATATAGAGTTGCTGTGGAAATGGTTGACCTCTTGAGGAAATTCCTAAGACATACCTCCCTTTCGTAACATACCTTTGGGGTAGCTGCCAATCTTAGAACCAACTTCTGTATACACTTATTGAGCATTTGTCAAAATGGAATGATGAGTGTAAATGTCTGTTACAGAAAGCTCAGAGTTTGAAGATGTCCCCCCAAGTTCCTTGTATAATAAATGGGGATAAGCAAGCTCTAGCCAGGTTCACTGATGTGAAATCACAGTTTATGACCATATCTCCATTTACTGCTATTGATTGCTTTGTTTGCAATGTATAAATAATAACATTGTTATGATGGTAATTATGAGAGGGTAAAGGAATGGTGCAGAATGTGCCCCAATCTTCTGGTTAGTGTGCTTCTGCTATTAGTGGTCCCAAAATTCAGAGCAATAGCGCTTGATCATAGGCATCCAGACTGAAGGTCTATAGGCCATCTTTCACTTAAGGTCTGAAGCATTTCTGCTCTTTGTGGAACGTATAGTAAATCGGAGTCGGGGTAGGTTTGTGCAGAGATCGATATGTAGGAAGAAACAACAGGATCATCACAAGGAATGATGCATATCAAATTTCACAGCATAACCTAAGCAGCTCAGCAGTAATGTGGAATTGAGTTTTTAGTGCCTTAGGGTGCTAGGCAAGCAGATGCAGAAATGACATTGGTTTTAACTGGACCAGATATGTGCCTTTGGACCAAAACCCGGCTGAATGATTGAAGGCTTAACAGTATATTGCTGAAATTGTCCAGGTAATTCAGATGTCGAAGAACTAGCTCAACTCCTTTGGGCACTGAGTTCAGAATACATAATAAAGGTATAGCTATATCGTCAATATTTGAATTTTACACCTAAAGCAGGAAGTGAGAGCTGAACTCCCTCTGATATTCTAATTACAGTTGAGAGGATAGCTTGCAATGTGTGTGCCTGACAAATTTTACTTTTTTAATGTTTAAATTATTTCCACACACGGGTGGTTATTCTCTTGAATATGCCAGCTATTTTCAACTATATCCTCTCTATTCAGACATTTGATATTTAAAATCCAACCTTTGGATGTTGGTGGGCCACAAAGGTGGAGTTTTTATATGTATCTTATCTCTCCCCCACTTCCCTTCCCTTCCTTTCCAAGCAAAGTTTGTGTCATTTCAGTTATATTGCAGCCTCTGTAAAGGAAAATCCCACTTTGAACAGGGAAAAGGAAGAAGTGTTTCCTGATCTTATATCACTAGTGTGTGCACAATGATTATTTCAGTGTCTTCTCATTCTTATGCAAGATCCCACATTGCAGTTAAACTGGAAATGTTTATCGTATATGGCTAGGCTGCCTCATCAAGAAGGATTCTGGATTTTGCTAAGGCAGTCCCAGGCTGACGTGAATAATCAGGAATATTAAGCTATTGGGTGATGTTCAAATAATTCTTTTTTCCTAGTAAGCTAAGTAGATTACTTCATAGAATTTTCAAATAAATGTGAATTCAACCCCAAGAGGCTTATCATTTGATTCTGAATGGAATTAAGGCTTAATCAAAGCAAACAATATACAAAATTCAATTTATCAGATTACAGGTTTTCTGAGTCTGGACTGAATGCATGATTTCCTTTTTCTGGGTGTCAGTGATGCAAAAAGATTTATTAGTTGATTAGTTGTGGTATTGTCCTCCTTTACATGAATAAGATTTGCCCTCTTCCTTTGATCAATGCCTTTCATAAGAAGAAAAATGTATTTGTAACATCCAGCTAGGTTTCTAAACTGTTCTAACCAAACAGAAAGCTACTTGTTATGAGTGACGAACCAAAATGACTGTTCTTCTCAATACCCAAAGGTAGATTTTTTTCCTTAAGTATTTACATATAATGCCTTTTTCATATTAAAAAAAATATAGATTTGTAGTGCTGTTGAAACAGCAGTCCCTAAGATATCCAGATTCAATATGACTAACTCATAAATCCAGAGTACGGTAAGTGCAGGATGACTGCTAGATTTATTTATGCTAAAGCCCTTAAAAATTAAAAAAAAAAAAAAGAGAGAGAAGAGGGCAAGAATTATGAGATTTGGAAGGAATAGATATTCTCTTCTACATAAGAAGATGGAAGAAAATCCCAGGAATAATAAATTAAGAACTTGAAGAGCAGATCTAAAATTTTGCAGACTCAAATGAAAGAGAGTAAAAAAGAGGGGTGCTATTACATTGTCTTCTGGATAATTTATGAGATAGAGGCTTAACCTCCAGATGCAGGAAGGCATTGGTCTGAGAATCATGATGAATGACTTCGGATAAACTAAGACACTGTTTTCAGATGATGAAATCTGTACTGATTTAAAAAAAAAAAAAAAGAAAAAAAGGCAAAAGCATCAAGAAAAAGTACAGAAAAGAAGAATGAAGATGACCTGACGTAGAAAACAACTAAGAAAAATAAGATTGCAAAGTCTGAGTCAGCTTTTCAGGAAAAGGTGAATAATATGAAGTGTTAATACAGACATAAGTGGTGCCAAGAAAATTAATCACAAATTTCTTTTTCTACTATAACTGGATAAGGGAACTGAGTGAAGTTATTCAGTGTCCCATTTAAAACAACCAAGAAACCTAGTATTTTTAGGCAATGCATGTTTAACTTGTAAAATGTCTTATTTTTGGAGATGTGCAACTGAAAACATAAGTTCAAAAAGGTATTATACAATCCACAGGACAGGCATAGACTTATTACACATGAGAATCAAAATATAACCTCTAAATTAGAACTCTCCAAAATAGCTGTAATATGGAAAAAAGTAGCATTCAACTGTTATATGGTACCATTATCTTCAGTGCATCTATTAGTGTTTCTTAGAAACAGAGTATTGGGTTAGATGGCACTTTGCTGGGATTCAGATGATTTGAACAAGAGTAATAAAGAGTATTCTAATTAATTTTTCCTTTACATAATTTCCAACTGCACAAAATTTCCATGCAGAAGTTCACATCTCTTAGGACAGTGGTATCTATGCATCATTCTTCATAAAATTCACCTTTGCTTCTTTTTCCCTCCATCTTCCATTCCTGAGGAAAAGAAAGAAAAAATGTTAACAATTTTACAGAAAGTCCTGTATGCACAAACAGTGGTGTCAAAAAAGCTACATTGTCTGCATATTTGATATGACACCTGATTTTAGTCCAGTTTCAAAATATGAGTTGTATCATGAGAAAGCCAAGAAGGAGGAAACTTTTAGGAAAAATGTCCTGCAGCAATCAAAATGACCAGAAATTTAGAGAATGAGACATGAAAATAGTAAGTTTAATGTAAATTTAGCCCTATTTGCCAAAGCACTGAAAAATAGTTGGCATCTCAACATGCTGTAAAAACAAGGAGAAATACTTTCATAAGCTCATTCATAAGCTACTACAATAATTTACTTGACAATAAAAATGAACTAAATAGTACATTCCCCTTCCCAAATTGCTGTACATAGTGATTTGTATTTCCTTAATGTAGTAAGAAAGGTGGGAAAAACTTATAAACATAAAAGCATTTATTTTATGAGTGGACACATGTTACTATAAGCAGTTCATAAACTTAAACTTTTTCCACAAACATTTGTGAGCCTGTAGTAACAAACCCAAGTGAATGGAGATAAACTATATTGCATTTGTATTCTTATCCAGTTTTATAAAGCACTGAAAGAGACAAAACACTTTCTCTAATCAAGCATCCAAATAGCTACTTTATGTTGCATTACTCCTAAAAAGTACAAAGGAAAACACGTGTTCAGTAATATAGTGAATTGTGGTAACTCTTATGACGTGGTGGAATGACATTTAATTTAAAAAAGGTATTGGGCACAATTCTTCACTTTGATTTAATTACTTACACCAAGGAAAGCACTGTTAAATACATATATATTTTATACCTCTTTTGAGTGTGTATAAAATGGTACTCCCTGCTATAAAGGAACATGAGCGCATTCATCTTTACAACTCGGTTCACTACGAATTTTGTCCCTGGCTTTAGCCGTGACACTGGCTTTAACAGACCTGCAAGATTAGGTATGTAATGCAAATACCTTCTGGGTAGCCACTGGCTTCTGCCTTGGTCTAGGCATTGTCCAAAAGAAAAGGATGGTAGGTAGCTAAGTCCCATACTGACTAAATCCCCACATCCACACAGTTGCTGACTCGTCCTCTGTCTCTCCTGAACAGAATGTCGGTCTGTTTTGGTAAAAAAATTTCAGAAGGTAATGCTGGTTGGGAACACCCCATGACCATCCTATGCCCCAGGTGCAACTACATTTCCTCATCTGTTCTGGTTTCAGCTGGGATAAGAGTTAATTGCCTTCCTAGTAGCTGGTACAGTGCTGTGTTTTGGGTTTAGTATAAGAAGAATGTTGATAACAGATTGGTGTTTTCAGTTGTTGCTCAGCAGTGTTTAGACTAATTCAAGGACTTTTCAGCTTCTCAGGCCCAGCCAGCAAGAAGGCTGGCGGGGCACAGGAAAGTTGGAAGGGGAGACAGCTGGGACAGCTGACCCAAACTGGCCAAAGGGGTATTCCATACTATGAGACATCATGCCCAGTATATAAAGTGGGGGAACCTGGCCTCAGGTGAGGGGGAAATCGCTGCTCGGGAACTAGCTGGACATCGGTCAGTGAAAGGTGAGCAATTGCATTGTGCATCACTTGTCTTGTATATTCCAATTCTTTTATTATGATTGTCATTTTGTTATTGTTATTACTGTCATTGTTAGTTTCTTTCTGTTCTATTAAACTGTTCTTATCTCAACCCACAAGTTTTACTTTTTTTCCAATTCTTTCCCCCAACCCACTGAGGGGGGGAGAGTGAGTGAGTGGCTGTGTGGTGCTTAGTTGCCGGCTGGGGTTAAACCACAACATCATCTCAAGGGTGGGGACGAACCTTCAGTGCCATGGAGAAATGAAAATGAACTATTGGGACTAGCAAAGTTGCCCTATCTTTGTGCAGGCTGGCTGGTGCCACTCTCGGTTAGTCCTGTCCGGCTGCCCTGAAATCTGCAGCCTCCCATACCTGCTCAGCCTCTTCCTGATGCTGACATTGTCCCTTCCTGGCTGGGTAAATGCATGCTTACTCTTGAGTTATTTGTGGAGGCAAGCTGAATTGTTGCCATCTGTATTTCGTTAGAACTGACACTTTCAATAACAATTTTTTTTCCAAATACTGCAGTTTAAAATAATTTAGTAAGCAGGTTTATGACGAGGGAGCAAAAAAATCCTTAGGACTCAGTACATTATTTTCAAGCGTCTAACTCTTCCAACAGTAATCATGTTTCCTGTAAAAAAAACAACAAGAAAACCAAACCTATATCCTATTGGCTTTATGAAGATAGTCTTGCTTCTTGTTAACACTATGAATTCACAAAAGGAAGCCTTCCAGAACTTGAGACATCATCTTGTGGCAAATTATAATTAGCACTGCATTATTTACAACATGTGATTAGATACCAAGGGATTTTTCAAAGGTAGCATAAAAAGTTACAATGAAGGTGATAATGATTCTTTTGGAGAGATATTCCTTTGTTCATTTTAGCATCCTCATAAATGTTTAAAGAATATAAATTAGGCTTCCAAGCCAATTAATTTGTCTGTTTCTCATCTCCAGTGATGTATTTTAATTATACTTTCATGCCTTTCAGTTTCAGAATGGAAGATGGCATGCACTGATTACGAAAAACAAAACTTGTAAAAGTCCGAAAGGATAATGGAATGAATTCCACAATTTTGTGTCTTAGACTCATCCCATGTCATTTTGTAAATACGAAGAAAGTGGTTTAAGTCCTAAACAGTTATAATTTGGTGAGGCATGCAAAGCTTATGTTTTAATTTGGGCGAAAAGTGTATTTTGGTTCATCTTAAATGTTACACACTAAATTTACTCCATGAAGTAAACCCAATATATGATCCATTTTGTACTAACAATACACAGGCTTAATTAATTTGTGGTCTAGAATATGTGCTGAATAATAAAAATTGATTTCCTGTTTTTCAAATCTGTTTACTCGTCAATGTTCAAACCTTTGTCTGGTTTTGATCTTAAAATATGCCTAATATTTAAGGCATACAGCCACAGAATGGTTTTGAATCACTGAACCTTGAAATGGAGCTTGGATGCATGAGAAAGTTGATTATTTATTACAAGCAAACTCCCAAGCTAACTGTTATTAAGACTTTTCCTGATCATGTAAAATTGGCAGGCAATAGTAACAGCTATTTTTAACAGTATTGGGCTAAGATGTTGCTTGCTATCTGGTCTCTCTCAAAGGAATTTTCTAAGGGAGAGCATGCTGCTTTGAGCTATATTTAGTTATTTACTTACGTTTTTTTAAAAAAAGGAAAGAAAGGAAAGGAAAAACAAGCTAGCTATTCTTCTTCCTACCATGAGACCCTCCCCCCAACACCTGCTTTGGTGGGTCTATTCCCAGGCAACTCCATCTATTTTAGCACTGAATTGATGGTAGTACAGGTAAGTGATTATAAAAACATCTATTAAAGAGCAGTATTCTAGATCCATCCTGTAAATCTCTACCTGATGCTTAAATGTTTTTCCTCTCATCTATCTGTTCCAACTCTTTTCCTGAGCATCGTGTATTTTCATATAATGTTCTGTGAATGATTCCCTTCTGTAGCAGAAATCTGCACACACAATTCCACACTGCAGAACCTGAAGAACATTAGGTCAGGTTGTAGCAAACATCTGTAACTGGAACAGGGAAATACTTAATTTGGTTTAGATTTTTTATACTTGAGAGAACTTTTTTTTCCCTCTCTTGCCTGGTTGTGTTTAGGGGAATTTTGGAAGTGAAATATTTAGCCAATTTCCAACCCTTTCTAGTGCCTCTCCAAGATGTTACAGATGTTATAAATAGATTAGTCAACAGAATTGTTCTTTCCTCCCCCTCAGAACTTACATGGGAGAAAAATAAGACAAATACCACAGAGTATTTAGGCTCCTTCACCTAAATACACAAATACAAACCAGGTGGGTAAAAAAAGAATGAAAGAGTGGTGTAGCCACGGACAGTACCATAGTAAAATAACAGGTTATTGTACTAAGCCATCGGTCTTCGTCAGCACAGAAGTCACATTAAGTCATAAACTGAGTAGAAGAGGAAACATTTGTATTTAGGTTTTGCTTTTCAGCACTTTTAAGTGCATAAAAGTGCCCTTTAAAAGCGTATATGTAGTCCATCTCCTCCCTGCTTTCCAGCCTTTTAACATCAGGGTAGGAAAGAATTGTCAGTATTACTAAACCTGAACAGACCTGTGTAGCCCTGTTGGGTTTTCACATAGCTATTTATTGACTTGTTGCCCTGATGATCAGTCCTGTTGGTGTAATCTCTTTGCTGTGCATATTTACCCTTCTTACATTTTAATTCAAGGGACCCTATTTCAATAGGTAATTGCTGCCAATTAATCAACCTCCTTACCAGTTTATGAGCAACTTGCTCACAAATAAATGGGAAATCCCTAAATTCCAAGTTCATTGAGGGAATGAAATCTAAACTGAACTCTAGGTACACATTTTGCCTGCTGGAAGTTGTTTCTAGTTCTCTGCAAAACCAACCTTTCCATTGAAAGACTAGGTAGAAAATTAGATGCTGTAGATAGCCTAATTGCTGCCTCTGTTGCTAGAGCATGGCTATTCCCACTATAAGGAACAGCAATCGTGTAGCTCTGCATCATGGATCTAGGCTTTTTACCCCTTTTGTCTCTCCTCACTGTCAAGCTGAAATTCATGTTTCTTCCCCTCTGTTTGTATCCTGGAAGCTGGGAAAGGAGGTGGGGAGCAGTGGAGTGAGTGCTGTGTAATTTCCGATGCTGGAGCTTGGTACCCTGATGAAAGGGTGTCTTATTTATAGATTTATTAACTCATAACTTCCTCCCTGCATCTTGCAGAAATTCATTGCTTCGAATCCTTGCCAAGACAACAAACTCCATTCTTTTATTTTGGTCTTAACAGCCATGAGGTTGTGTTGCAGGAAGCTCATGGGAGAGGAAATCCTATTCAGGAGTGGAATTCATTGGGACTAAATTTGCAGGGCAAGGTCATAGTAAACTAGAGAAAAGCAGATAGAAAAAAAAAAACAGCAAAACACCAAAACCCAGGCCTGCATTCATAGTTTTCATATGGAACAAAATATTTAATTAACATATGGTGTCAGGCACTCCATAGATACAATTACTCATTCTATAAATAGAACAGTGATGTGGAAAAGGTCATTGCTAAGAAATGGTGCAATAAGCAGGCCTCTTGTTTTGGATCCTCATAGAAAAATGAAGCTTCAGTCACTGGGGAGCCTAGAAATATTGTTAGCTAAAATTAGGCACCATAACCTATATTTATGTTCCAAATAGGATGGCTTTTTTTTCCTCTTCTTAAAATCACATTTGTGCAGTTCTGCCTGGACATTGACATTACACCCCTCTAGGCATGATTTAAACACTGGTAGATAAACAGACTGAGATCTCTGGCCTATTTTTAAGGAGAAATTTTCATATAGCTTTTTTTAGGAACTTTTAAGTAACATTTTGAGAGTGAAACTAAACCTGATTTTTAAAAAATGCATCCTGTGCGCAAGCTACTAGAATTTTTTTTTTTTAATTTATTATGAGCAAATTCAGAATACCTCTGTGATTTCTCTGATGACTTTTATGACAACGAAAAAAACAATAATAATCCTCCCTAATATCTTCCCCAAGTTAAACTACACTAAATGTTTTAGTCCAAGTCTAGTTTATGCTCTGAAAAATTCTATTACATATAAATCAGACGTAAAGATGTTCTTCCAAGTAGTGAAAAATAATCATCTGTGGGCTCAAAATTCAGGTTGTGTCATTAGCTTCTGGTTGATTTTTGACTAAGCACAAGTCCTATGGTCTCATCTAGCTCACATTAAATGATGGTTAGAGAAGATCCCTCATGCAAATGCTGTGTTTGATTTCAAAATGATTTTTTTTTGCAAATAATAATTACTGCATTATTAAAATCTGCTTTAATAAATATTTCATGTACTAAACTTGTTTCTTAGATTGTTTTCTATTTATTCTTGGAAATTTATATGCACTGAACATATTTGACTCTTAATGAATTTAATGGGACTATCCATATATATAAGTACTTCAAGTACTTTGCTAAAACAGAGGTTTAAAGGGATGGCAAAGAACAGTCACAATTCATAGGAGGCATTTGTATGTTTAGAACATTTTCAAAGTACATTAGTTTTGTATATTCTAATTACAGTTTAAACAACAGCATAAGATTAATCTTTATATAACATTCAAAACCTTGAATTGGCAAGAAGAACTCCCAGGAAAGTTGCTTGTCCATGAACATTTCAGCACAGCTTGAATACTGTCTCCACCAGAATTAGATAATCTTGTTCCCGCTGGTGAGGATTTCTGTCAGTTTTCACTTTCTCTCATATATGAAACGTTTTCTATAGACCTACTCACAACATTCAATACTTTGTCATGTCTCATAGAAGATATTGACTTCATATTTATTGCTAATACAGGGACGTAGTATATAAACTAGACTTTATATTTAACAATGAAATGTCTTTCTAAGAATATGTTTATTTGTTGCGACAAGTGTAGAATAATAGGAGCTTAGAAACTACATCAAATTGGCCCATAATTCAAAAGATACTTAGAGAATATAATTTAGACATTTTCCAGGTGCATGCAACATCTTTAAAATTAAAATATTTTTTTTTGAAAGTATTATTTTACTTCCTAATTTGCTGGAATTTAAGATATTTTCCAAAGTGGCAATGAAATACAGAACAAAATGACTTTGATTTTTAATATAATAAATATATTGCCATTGAAATTTCAATGCCCTTACGGACCCCCACATAGGTTGTATTCTGTAGATTCATAAGTTTGTAGACTATTATTAGCATGTTGTATTTTAAAGTAGTAGAGGTAGTACCAAAATTATATCCAAATTTAAGGACGCTTACATCTGATACTTAGGTCTATTTTATGTCATTAAAACCCAAATAAACAAAACCAGTTCTAGTTCAGATGATTCATATAAATGTATTATGTTAGTGTTTTACTCCACTACTGATGCAAGTAATTTTGATGGACAGTGATCATGGAGAATACATCAGCAATAATGACAAATCTAAAAAGAACTTGGAACATGACTGGCATCATTTTGGTAATAGGTAGACATGTTCTCTATGATGAAAAGAAACACTGACTACGAGAAAGGAGTGCATGTGGTTGGTTTAGATCTATTCCTTAGACTCTATTTTTTATGCCTGACTGCTTCTTAAATTGTTGTGGCAAAGTAAAATTTGCATCAAACAGGTTTCCCTACATAAGTTGCCAAAGAGGGCAAAAAGAGCTACCATCAAGCTAAGTGTGGACCATGAAGCTATGTGAGATTGTGGCTTCATGTTTTACCTTTCCACTGCAGCATGTATAATTTAACGTGTATGCCTCTTCCACTCCAAACTTCAACTGCTTTTTTCTGTCCCTCTGCAGAGAGGTTTTCATACCACTGGTTTAAGCACCTTTGGTGATACTTCAGCCTCATTTTATGAACTCACCTATTTTTTATGAAAACTTTATTAATTTTTTTGTTTTTATTTTAACCTCATTAACTTTGCTGCCATTCATAGCATATCCATGTGCTATTGAACTGGCTGAAGCAAGGCAGCAATGCTGTACTGAGGAGAGTGGGAGGAAGCCAAAAGAGCTGGAATGAGTGAAGAGCACACATGCGCATAGAACACCCAAGAACACCCAAGGAAGAGTTAGAAATGGAGTTTAATGAGACAACCCAACAGACTGCGCTGATCTTGTGTACGGCATGGGTGGACAAGCCTGGGAAGAGCCAGGGCAATTATCATTTGGGGTCCTTCTCCTGCCATTGCCTCACTGTGCCCCTCTGTGGGTGTGCAGATGAGCTTTTATCACATAGCCTAAAAGAAACAATACAGTTTGGGGTCTGGCTTCTCCTTCCCACCAGTTTCCATCCAATGCAATGGCTCAGGCAGTGCTACTGGAAATGATCCTGTATTTGAACCGGACCAAAGGACTCAATCATGTTTGTTTAAACAACACTACCATGGTGTCCTGGTTTCAGCTGGGATAGAGTTAATTGTCTTCCTAGTAGCTGGTACAGTGCTGTGTTTTCAGTGTGATATGAGAAGAATGTTGATAACACCCTGATGTTTTCAGCTGTTGCTCAGTTGTGTTTAGACTCAGTCAAGGACTTTTCA
>JAVKLA010000047.1:20072243-20088372 GCA_034782735.1 Sagittarius serpentarius | reverse complement strand
CAACCCACGAGCTTTACTTTTTTTTTCCGATTCTCTCCCCCATCCCACTGGGTGGGGGGGGAGCGAGTGAGCAGCTGCGTGGTGATGAGGTGCTGGCTGGGGTTAAACCGCGACACATGGAAATAGCTGGTCTGGGTTTGCAGAGGTGTATATCTTTCTGTGATATCTTAAAAAATACCTTTATTTAAAAATATATTTCATTTAGGCTCCTCTCAGATGTTTTATTTGTGACTAATATTTGCTTTGAAAACATAATGAAAGTGGTTTCACTTAGAACCCAGGAAAATGAAGTAGGTTTAAAATGTGAATTATTTGCTCCTTTTTTCTCCCTAAATCTAAAATTTTATGTTTTAGTATTTTGGCAGTCAGTCTCGCAGGAGGCTTGTTTATTATTCATACATATATATTTAGAAAACACTAAGAATGGCAGAGACTGAAAAACTTCTAGTGCTATTCACAGGGAGAGTTTCTACCGGCGTAAATGGACTATGAATCAGGTGTTTTCTTAGCTGAAAAAAAAAAGTTAAAGGATCCAGCGTTTATAGACTGGAGAGAGCAAAATAATAAGCACAAAACATGTTAACATTAGGAAAAATTACATATTGGGGCAAGTATATTCTCTGTTCCTGGAAATATTTGTTGCGACTGAATGACTTTCTAGAGTTATGCCCCAATTTGACCACAAGCAGTTGATTGTGCACCAGCATCAAGAGTTAGAAGCACTATGGCTTGCATTTTACAGAAAGTCAAAGAATAGTATGATGATATGCTATAAAAAAGGCTATTCCGTTTAGCAGAAATTATTATATGATCTGTTGTGCAATATTCATAATGGCTTTTTATTGTTTTTAATAAATATAAAAATGAAATCAGTGTTAAATATGATCAGCCCTGCTTTTATTAGTTAAATGCAGTAGCTCACCTTTTATAGTCTGTGCAGGACTGATCATTATAGATGCGTTCAAAACCAGTTTCTTCCTAAGCACATCTCTATAGGTCATGCATCCATCAACTTCAGGTAAAAAATTTATAATTCCAGTTGCTTCTTGGTTTGGATGAGTGCCAACTTGTGAGATTTTCCATCCCTTATCTTTTTTTGTTAAAGATGTGGCAGCCATCGAATAATAGTGTTGGAACAGGCACCATGGAAGAGGAGGAAGAGCAAAGGCATTTGTACAGGCTCAAGACAGTAGGCTGTTGGAGTGGAGTATCTTCTGTTCCTCCTGTCAGGACTGAGATGCAAAGGATGAGACTCACACTGCTGCTCAGGGACAAGGCACAGCAGCTTGAGTACCAAGTTGACAATGAAACTGTAGCTTCTATACGACACTGAGGATTGTTTATTTATATTCGGTGACTGGTTTAGCATCACAAGTTGGGTACCTTCACTGAACTGTGTATGCATTTTGGCCCTGAGGGGAAACGTGATTTCATTTGTACTGTCGTAGCTAGCACTTATAAGTGGCAAGCTCTAAGAGACACATTTGCTTTCCATGTTATCTTCTTGAAATATAGGGAGCCTTGCTGCATTACGGGATTTTGGATTTGACCCTGGGTACCAACGAACTGCAAGTTTGTTAAAGACTGATCTGAGAGTCCTAAGTTCCCTGGTTGCCTCTCTTCAGAAAAGAAGAAGAAATAGAAGTTGGCAAAAAGTCAGAAGACACTATCTGTATTCTCATCATCTGGAACCTTGTAGCATATTACTGATGCTCTTTATCTACATGTAGGATTTGTATGGATACCAGGCTCCACGTGGAAACAGTGCTGATCATAATATTGTAACATTAATTCCTGCAGTGCACTTACAGGAAGAGAAATCCTGTCTTCCTTGAAATGAATTAGTAGCGACATCATCTTTGTCATACTTTTTCATGCCTATGGTCATTTGCCATAAAATCTGTTGGATTTGCATACTGAAAATGTCAGGGTTTCTTGCAAAGTAAAGTTATTAGGCGGTGAAGGTCATATTTTTAGAGGGACATTAGCAATTGGATTAAGCTACTTATAGACACTGAGATATCAAAGGAATTATTTTGCTAACCATGTTTGGAGAGACTGATGCAGCTGAATCTTTGGTAGCCAAAATGATGTTCGGAAGTCAATGTCTGGATTTAGGCTGAGAGTCTGTGACATCTCTCTGCAGTTTGTCTTCATTCTTATGGCAAGAGCTGCATTGCTTTCTGGAGAAAAAATTAAGGAAAATAAAAAACAAAACCAAAAAGCCCTGCAAAGAAAATATTATTTTTCCTTGTAATATAACTGTGGGCGACTCTTTATTTTTACTCTACTAATCCCAATATTAGTCTCTTGCACCTATTTACTCTGGTGCTAGATAGCAAGGAAGAAAGGGGATGTTACAGCACAACAAACGCGTTTTTTCTGCCAGCCTCCCTATTTTGACCTGTGCTCTTGCACACTGGTGGGAGAAACCCAAATAAAAATAAACATCCTCTGTGATACTTTATTAACCTGAAACAGAATGTGAGTAACAGCCTGGTGGGTGCAGTATCTCATGCCCTGTATCCTATCTAACATAGCTGTGCATATTTACACTACAAAACTATCTTGAATCTCATTAACCTTTTAACCTTGCTGCTGTCTTATGACAGTGCGTTCTACAGGTTAACTAAACTGTATTACAAAAATTAACATAGCTGGATGAACTCTATTCCTTTTTTTATTCAGTTATGCCAAATTTCTTGTTACATTGAATAAGAGTAGCAGAAAGTTCAAAATAAGTCCTCAGAGTACCCTTTTCCTCCCACTTCCTCACCCCCCAGGAACAACGTCAATTTGAGTGTAAAACAGTCAGAAAGCTGGTGTAACTGCATCATTTGCCTTGTCTCTATAGCCTTGTTTATAACTGTTTGACGATTTTCTCTGCTTGACCCAAACAAATGAGCTCTTGGAATGATGACTGCTGACTTTGCCTTCAACTTAAAGCCATTAAGCAGCAAACTCTCCACAGTTTCTTCACATTATGAAATACAGAACAGGAGGTGGCTTTCATCCTCAGTAGTATTGCTCCCTCTTTGGGGTCTGCTGCTGAAACTCCCACATGGTATATTTGCTGCTGTGATCCTTATAAAAATAATATTTCTAATAGTGTGTTTACCCAAATGTTCCAGGAAGCTTTACAGACTTGGAATAAACTTAATTACTGTGTAGAAGACTGTCTAAGTACTGCTTGTATCTTGTGCTTAAAATTCATTTATTTTGCATTGCTATAGAAATGCTTTACTAAAAATTTCATAATACCTTTAATGAGGTAATACACAGAATTCACCTGGAGCTTTGCCACTCATTTCTATGCCTGAGGTAATATATAAATACAATTATATATACCTATATATATACATGTGTAAATATGTGTCCCTGCTCACCGCAGCGGGGTTGAACCAAATGACCTTTGATGTTCCCTTCAAACCCAAGCCATTCTATGATTCTATGATTCTATGATTCTATGATATGCCTAATTTGGTGGAATTTGTTATCTTTTGAGGACAGAAGAGTTCTAGATTTTAGTCCTTGAATTTATAGCTACATATACATGTAAGTAAATAACTATAGGATAAATAGTCTATTAGTCTGCACTTGTGCAGATTTTACCACTGGATGTATTTGCAGAGTTTCAGTTTTTTACTAAACATTTTTTTAATTGGGATAATCAAAATTATGGAAGTCAGCTAGAAGCTTGACTGTATTGCATAGTATATATTGGGTGATAAATGAAGTTCTGCTACCTAGAGAAATCCTGTAAGGATAACATTATCAGTTAAGATTTTGTTCTTATTAGTGCCAGTCTCATACCATAGGACTCTCACACAACATGTATGTAATTTTACACTCCTTTTGTATGAAGACATTGGTTGTCACACTCTCACAGGATCTCATTTACATATGCATATAGCATTATTTGCTATTTTGATGAAATTCTACAGCGTTTGGTATTTCTTTTTGTTCAAAAAGAATGCACTGCACTTGAATTTGAGACAATATATAAATCATATTGACAATTAAATGCAATAATAAAGTAATCAAGAAGGTAAAACTTACATTGTTCAGCTAAAGATTAGAAAATTAGTATTTTGCCTCATTGTGTTATGTGTCTACGCTAAAAACAAACTCAGCAGAGCAGTTAAGTCCATTGATGAGGTAATAAAGAACAGTCTGAACATGCAGTTTTTCTTATTGTTAGCAGTATGTTAAGTGGAATATTGAAAGTGGAAACTTAATATTTTAAATGGTTTCATTTCTTTCAAGCTGCTTGTGGTCTTTGTTTTAAGCTTTTAAAGAGATATTGTACCTTTACTGTTTCACTAGCATTTATTGAAATACTCCAACTGGAGACTGGAACAATTAAGCTTAGTGGTATACAGACACAAAATTAGTTATTTCTGCCTCAAGCAGCATACAGTTGAAAAGCTCACTCAAATAACACTCAAATGCTGAGATACCAAATCTTAAGGGCAAAACATCTTTATTGAAGTTGATGGCAAAGCTTCTGTTGTCTTTAGTCAAGTTGGATTTCTTTCTAAATGTCTTTGAATAAAAAAGTTTACGAAGTAAGTCAAGAGAATAAGGTAGGATAAAGGCAAGCAAACTAAGTGAGAAGAGAAAGATTGTGTAAACCTGGTCTTGAAAAGATCTTGAATGGAAAGCATGAACGTCAGCATATTTGGCTCTGCAAATGATAAAAGTATATTCTGGAAGCTGTGCTATAATGAAATAAGCCCATGGCTCCCTCTACTTCTGAATCTCTCAGAAAGTAAAAGAACAGAAAACATAAAGGCATTGAGTCTCAGGAACTTCAGGAGCTTATCATTTGAAACCAAAACACCACTAGGACAGAATACCTGCTACCATAAATAAAAACCTTCAGTTAACTGTACAAATACCAACAGTAACGTGATTAAAGTAGAAATAAAAATGCATGAATGACTGATTGTGACCTGCACCATGGGCAAACAGCTTATGTTCCTTTAAGAGCTAGCTTTCTTCCAAAGAATCAGATGTAGCAGCAATCTCATGCTTTTGTTTCTTGATGAGCCTCGGGGGGTTTTAAAAGAAAAAGGGATTCCAGCCATGACTTCTGTATATGCGACATTAGGCATAGCCTGAGGTAGGGTTTTCTTCTTTTCATGATGTTTTTATTGCAATGATGCTTTAGGATGCACCAGCTTTCCCCTCTAAAAACCCTCTTTTGCTTTTGCTTCTTTCCAGTCACTCTAGGGCTCAGTCATCCTGAGAGATTAATGTGTGCACATCCCAGGAAAATTGGGATAATGTGAATCTCTTCCGTCTATATGATAAAGTACTAATGCCCTCACAGTCATCAGCAGTGAGAAAATGCTGCATGAGTGGAAAAGATTGAAAACAACAAGTCTGGGAATGATTGTGAGGTTTTTTTTCCTTTTTTACAATCAGCATATCAGTTACTAAACTTCACTTTGAGTGGGTAGATGGTCTAAGTATTGCCTCTGTCAGTCTCAAGTACTGCCCTGTACGATTGCAAATGAAGCGCTGATCATCTGTGGCCTGCTTTAACACCAGGCTCAGTGACAGTTCATATTATTAAAGAGAAAGCTCACCCATAAAGTCGAAAGCTGATGCTTTAATGTGTCAAGCAATCTTTTTTTGCGTGTGTTATCTGTCAGACTTGCAGCTTCTCCTGGAGCTGAGTCAAAGTTTGCATCTGAGCACATAAACTGATAACCCTGTGAGTTAAACAGGAATACAGATCCTGCCACATCTATCTAATTGCAAGTCTTATCTGTTTTACAGTTCTGTTCATCTCCTTTGTTACTGTCTCCTTTATACATACTCACTATTAGTATCTAAAGATGCTAAGTGACATTTAGCAGAGAGGCTCTTCTATAAATGATCACACTTGTCTGCTGCAGCACTGGGCACTAGCACATTTTAAAGTGTACAGGTTTATGTGAATTTATTGCATGACCATCTAACAGAGAAATCCTGTTTTCAAAGACATAAGATAATCAGTTCTCTTTGTTTTTAAGAACACATCTGTAAGACTTGCATCACTAGTCACGTTAAATACTAACTGCAGCTTCAAACTTATAATGTAGGAATATCCTTGGGCCGTATGTCATTATTCTACAAAATGTATACACAAAAAGTTAGAACTTAAGAGCAGGATAGTATTTGTCCTCCACTTGGCTGTTTGATTGCCCGGACTACCTAGAATCAAGTCACACACATGTCATAGTGTGAGGATTTAGCAATAGCTGATTGCTTTGAACATAGAAAATGCAATGCATTCTAATGTGCATTAGATGGATGTATGTGTTATATGGGTAAATGATGAGGTAGCTGAAGATCGCGGAGGTATGACACTCAGTCAAGCAGACACATTTGTGCTCTGGACGCTATCCTCAAACTACATTTAAAACAACAGCAAGGTAGTATATTTTTTGCAGTGAAATTTGTTAATGTGACTACTGGATGTGTCAAGGTCTAAGAGGGCATGATCTGTCATTTTTACTGCCTTGCCTTCTTAGGTGCTTGTGCCAGAGAGGCCATCAAGATGTACTGGCTGTAGTATGCATCATCTTCTTATAGTTGTAGTGCTCTGATTTGCTGTGACCATATATTTTCCTTCTGGTCTGACACAGGTCGCAGCTGTGAAAACACAATTTGAATTTCTAAGAGATTTTATGTTATGTATGCTGTTAGAAATGAGAGCAATACCTTGAAATAGCAATGTTCAGGGTATCCATTGATGATTCTGATGCACTGGTTATCCTCATGCCATTCATTCCACAGGAACTCCATTTATCACCTGTTAGTTGCATACAGTATTTATCTGTCTTAGAGTTCTCCAGTAATCAACCAAGAAACTGTGTTATCCCATTCTTTCCTCTGCTGCTGTGGGACATGCGTGTTGTCTTCAATGAGGTGATGAAAAGGTGGTAGAACAAGAAGTTGCTTATTGTAACCGCACTGGAATAAATTTTGAAAACGGAGGCTTGAATCTTACTTGCTATTTCTTTAGTCTCGAGTGTCCTGGAAGCGAAGATGACATATTGTCTTGAAGATGCATAATAAATTAATTGGTTATTGCTCTTAATGCTTTTGGTAGGGTGAGTCATTGCTGATTCTAAGTCTACAGGTGAGGGTGACTGAAATACTTTGAATATTAGAATAGTTTCTTCTAATTCATAGAACATCTTCCACTCATCCTAAATGTGTTCTCTTTCTTTCATTTTAGCTATGACAGCATTCAGTGTTAAGCTCAATCTAAACTAATTTCACCAAAGAACTGCTCTACAAGCAGCTTTTTTCTCCAAAACTTCTCACAGGCATGTTAAAGTTCTAGTCATCTGTAGCAGATGACAGCTTCTGCATTATGTTCATTTCTCTTTGACTGAAAACTAGTACAGCCCTTGGATTGCAAAGAACTTGGTAAGTGGAATCCTGTCAGAAGGAATATTCTGTCTGGCAGCAGATATTTGAAGTCCAGTATGAGCTGAGAGAGTTCAATTTTCTGGTATTCTCGAACACAACAGCAGAAAATGAAGTTCTTTTTTCTCCTCTGTAACTCATAAGTCTTGCATTCCATCCTGCTTTGTAAAGGAATACACTGGTATAAAATAATTTGATGTTTTTATGGCTCTAGAGCTGTTTTTGTGGAACTTGGTTTCTACAGCATCCTTTCCACTCTAACAATGCTTACATAGCACTATTTTAAAGAAACTAGTAAAATAGCATGGCACAGCCACAAGAATTAAATGCTCCAACCTGTTCAGAATATTCTCTGCAGCTTTTATTTTACCTCTTTTCTTAATCTCTGAGTGGAATAAAAAGCTAGATATTTCATGGCAGAAGAATATAAAGCTTGGCCACAAGTTTACTGCTGCAGGACTGCACTATAAAGATGTGTGACTTGCAATGGGTAGTGAATGCCGTCATGTAATGTTGCTTCACAGATCAAAAACGAATGGGAAAATGAATGTCAACCCTTTTTTCCCCCCCCAAATGATGGAGTTGTTATTCCTTGAGGAGTGGTAATATTTGGATGCTGTAAGGAGGGAATATGCATTAAATTTTATTTACAGCATGGTTCACAAAAGCCATCAATTTCAGATATAAAATATGCATCAGATTTCCAAGTATAAACACTCTGAGCCTGGCTGCAGTCCTCAAATAGGACATTATGTTTTTGTCCCAGTCTTCTAAGTATCACAGAAATTGTAAATGCAAGTCTTGGTTTTGAGCAATCCAGTAGCTAAATGAGCAAAACTTGCCATTATTCAGCTACACTCTCATTTGTCTGTGGAAACCTCACGTGGCTACTATGTATCACTATCTCATGCACTAATAGCAAATGCTTTTAAACAGAAAAGCTCCTGTTTTCCTTCTCATGGCACTGTTTTTCAGAGAGGTCTTGTCTGCTGGAAAGATGCTCTCTAAGATTTAGGTATGACGGCTGTGAAAGCTGTAAAGACCATGGGGTTCCGAAGTACAGATGTGTATTTTTGCAGAGTAAAATTAAGATTGTTTGTACCCTGCATGAACGACTCTATCCTGCCTAGTTTCCATGAACCTGATGTGTCTGAGTTGCATCTCAACAGCAGTCTCTGCAACAGTTTGCCCAAGATCCTTTTCTTGTTTAAGTTGCCAGCCTGGAAGCTTGCTCTGGGCTTTAACAATTAAGCTGGGTTCTTTTCACCTGACACCTTGGCAGCAGTAACAAAGCCTTTCTGGGCACTTTATACCCTGACCTACCACTGTGCAACTTCACTTCCAAGCACACATGTCATTACGACCTTGATTTGAAGACGATGAGGTTTCACAGGTATAGCTGAAGGCCAGATCTTCTCTCCAGACTTATCCTTCCTGATGATGATGATGTGGGAAACGTTAAAAAAAATGTAGCTAGATTGCCCAAGGTCATGGCATTTTTCAGATGGGCTTTCAGGAAGTTATTTGAGGCACAATGACTGTAAAAACACCCAAGTGCCATCATTAAAAAGCCTTTCCATTTTTCAGTGAAGGAGCTTGCTTTAAGCACTCTGCCTGCAAGTCTAGTGGGTGATCCCTGCTTTGTGAACAAAACATTGCTGTGCTCACCTTTCTGCTTCCCATCTCTATGGTAACGGGGGGGGGGGAATGGGGGGGATGGGGGAGGGGAAATTAAGCATCTAGATAATAGCTAACCAGGCAAAACTGGGTGGAATAATGATCACTTCTTTGCAGGCAGGGGAAAATTCTCTGCTAAGTAGACATCAAGGGTAATGCTGACCAAGGTGATAGGCGAGGAGAGATGTCTCTGCATCTGTGGCTCTGGCCTGTATGAATTTTGACTCTGAAGATTTCCCAATGAAGTTCCTGATAAACTTGAGTATTTCCCTGGAGTTCCTGATACACTTTTCTTGAAAGGTTAAGGTCAAATCCTGGCAGGCAGTTCAGGCAACATCGGAGGAATCTTCTCCAAAAAGCTGCCTCCAGTGACAATCCCCCATGACTTCAGGGATATCTCATAAATCCAAAGATTTCTGTAGTGGTCTTGGTATTCATCTGCTGCTACTCTTCTTCCTGAACTCTGGCTGCTCCTCATTACACTGGCTTCCAGGGCACACAAGAGCACTGAGGCTGCCACCAGGAAGGAGAGGAGTAGGTGGCAGGAGGATGCCAGTAGAAGGGTTGGCTACTTGACTTTTCTGAGCAGTAAATTTGTCAAAAGTGGGATTGCAAAAAGGCATCACTATAACAGCAGGATTCACTCAAATGGTGGGTTTTGAAATTGACCATTTCATTTGGGAAATACTAAATTAATTTTTTTCAAAAATATTTAACCTCTGTTAGATAAGAAGAAAGTTTAAAAATATGGTAACCTCTTTTTTTTTCTTTACACTGGTTTTGATTTTACATGAAACAATATACCTCCTTACAGTATGGTGGTGATTTTTTAAAAAATAATTTTAGTTGCTGAGCAAAAATATCAATTTTCTTCTTCAGGGGATAGAGAGAGAGGATCCGTCGTAGAGGGTCCAAAAAAGAGGGAAGTAATGTGCCAATACAGAGAAACACAAGTGTGAAGAAAGGAGAAGCAAAGACTGTCTGGGAAAGAGTGATATGACCAGAGCCCTAAATGTGGTCACTACTGGTTACCATTCATGTTCATGACTGACAGTCAAGGTTACCTCAGGAGCTATTAGGATTTTCTGGTGAATATAGATGACACTGAAGTAAAGTTGTTTACTGAGTATCTGACAGGTTTCAAGGATAAACTACAAAGTGCCACTGATGAAGTCAAATGACAGGGACACCACAATTTCCTTGTCTTTAATTTTTTTCTAATGCGTCGTGATCTGCAAAGTAATATTGATGCTAGAGTAGTTCCTAAAATAGATGCCATTATGTTCATTAGATGCTTCACATCTGGATATCACAACCAGCAACTGTTGTAAGAAGGGGGGGAATGTCATTTTAATCTTTTCTGGGGTTTCTTGATTAGATATCTCAGACTTCATAAGCATTTATTTAATTCATATTAGCATTTAACAGTCAAATGCCCTCAATGGAGAAAAATTACCCTAGAGGCAGCATAGAAATTAATGGTTATTCTGTGACAGATCTTCTCTCTGACAAGGACTTAAATATTGAAATTCTAATTTATTTATTATGCAGGAAGATGACATTTTATCCCTCCAGCCATTTGACAGGAAGACACTGTAATTATGCCTTTCCCTAGGTTCCCATTTTCCCTCCTGTACCTTTGTGTGAGATTAGAGTTCAGACTCCTGTTCCCAAACAGGTTTGCCCTTACAGCAGCACATTTGCAGTAATCAATGCAAATGCAGTGACTGGTTCTTTCTAGATCATTTCTTCAAACTGAAATTTCTTTGCCTTCACAGGCTGTTACGGGGATGACAGATGGCAATGTGTTTGTTAGGAAAAGTGGAGGTGACTTTAATGCACTCTCTGTACATCTCTACGCTTGCTCTATTATTAAACTCTGATTTGTTCTGAGAGATAGCACAAAAGGCAGCCACTGTATCAGAACACTATCCTGCAAAATAGGAGTTGTGGAAATACTACGTGTAGTTGTGGTTTGTTTGAGTAACTGTGTCTAGGAAGACTATTCTTAATATATTGCAGACAGAAACCGACGACAAAGAAATACAACCAGAGCAAACTTCTGGCAGAGCAAACCTGACCAAACTGTATATGCAGCCATTCATTTATGCCATAGAAGAATATCACAAAGATTTTTGATAATGTTCTTAGTGGTCTATAATGTGAGTAGTGTGTCACACGCTCAGAAATTGCTGGGCAGCCATACCGGTCCCTAAAGACAGCTAACTGAAAACCACATTTAGTATTCTGACATTAACTTGCAATGCCAGTCTTATACATCAGCTTGGTACACTGAAGCTGTCATGCATGACTTACTAGCATTTCTGAAAACAAAACTAAGAGCCAAGTAAGAATTTGGAAGAAGGCTGGAAAGAAATAGCTGAACTTTAAAAATGTGAATTTTGGAGGGGCCTGGGTAAGTGCCAGGAAGGTGCAGCACAAGCCTGTGGATGCCAGGCTAGCTTCCCTGCTGCTTCCCAGCCCCCACGCACAGCCTGCAGCCAGCACTGAGGATGCTGGCAGGCAGTCCGAATGCGTTTTTAGGGAGCAGAGTTAGCCCTTTGCTCCCGTAGAGGAGAGGGGGATCGCGATCTCCCTTGGGTTTCCCTGCTTTCTTACGGTGTTCCTGCAGTGGCAGCAGGCAAAAGGGGCCCATTCCACAGCATGCTTAACTGGGAACCAGTCTCGATGTCATTCCCCAACCAGGGCAGCCCCTGCACCTCCTCTGCTAATGCTCTACCTACCCCCAGCAGCAAAGACGGGCCAAGGAAGATGAGTGATGCTTTGGGTGAAGCTTGTACAGGCAGGGTATCCCGCAGTGTGACAGCCAGGCCCTTTTCCCGGTGTGCCTTGGCTTTTTGGTTAACAGTGTGAATAGTCAGGGGCACCCTCCTTCTAGCCTGGGGCATGAACTTAGGGGGTATCTTACAGCGCAGGATGATAGGGCCTCTCAGAAGAACCATAAAGCACTTGTAGTCCTCTCTTACAGCCTGGCATGGGAGAAGTAGATTTCTTGATCTTCTTGTGACAGGGAATTGCATTTCAGTGGTCTCTCAGGATCCCCTGGTGACCTTCATAGCTTGTGCTTGTCTTCCATGGCCAGTAGCGCACCATGTATTCTGGGTCAGATTTGAGCTAGAATGAGTCTTGTTTTCTTTTCTTGTATGAGGAGATTGATATTTTTGAAGATGACAAGCGGGGAAGCTTAGGTAAAAGGTCCGTTTTGTATGAGAGAAAGATGAAGATGGTAGCAAGGAAAAAGAATTACACTGTTGTTTAAAAGACTCCATTCTGCTTTCCTTACAAACTCCTGCCTTCTGATAACAGTAATAGTTCTGAATACGCAAAGGACAGGGGTTCTGCAGCTACAAGTTTGAACCCACAGACACCTAGATACTGAGAGTTTGTTGCTGTGTTGCAAAAAAAACCCCAAAAACACTATACTCTCTGATATAAAAGATAAGCTATGATTAAAAGAGAATACTTTAAATCTTCATACTCTGAAAACCCTGAAATACGAAGTTACCCGTTAGTGGGGAAAAAAAACCAGCAACAAAAATAGACAAAATACAGCTGCTATACTTTGACATTTTGAAATGGGCAACATTGTGATTCTGTTGTTTGTTCAACAAGACATTTTATACTTTTTCAACAATTTAGGGTAAGTACTGATAAACTGCAGAACAGAGTATCTCAGAAACATATTACTGATGCCCATATGTTCTGCAGCTGCCCAGATTTTTGTTATGTGTATCCATTCTCTATTTAATCTTTTTTTATCCACTAAAACCAAACATACATACTCTGGAAGAGCTCAAAAATCTTAAAAAGGTACTGTAGATCAACATACCTGAGTAGCTCTTCTTCAGGAGCCTTCGTGGTATAAAGAACACCAATCACTTAAGGGAAGATGGGCAAGATGCAAATAATTGTGTTCTGGCTGGAAATTAACAACCTGATCCTGAGTCTTCTGAATCTTTGGAAATAACTCTGCTGCCCTTGATAACGTGTTGTTGGGGGTTTTTTTTGTTTGTGGTGGTTTTTTTTTAACAGGTTGCAAATAGAGGTTTATTGGTCAGCCTTTTCTCAATGCTACAGTTGTGCACAGACTTTTTTCCTGTTATTGAAATAGAGCAGATTCATGTGGTTTTAAACTGGCATGCATGTATATGATGGGTAGGACCATTTTTTTATTCTAGAACTGCCAAAGATGTGTGACTGGATAAAAGGAGAAATCTACACATAGATGCTACAAATACCTACTCATTAGATTTAACACTTGTTCCTTCTAAGGTGTGCATACTCCTTAAGCAAAGAAAACAAACATTAAACCTTATTTAGATAAAGGTATGGGGCTTTTTCAGCCATCATGATTTATTGAAGTCTTATTTTAAGCAAATATTTTTGTGCCATAAGTATGGACTATGAAACACACTAAAGCAACAAAACCAAGTCTGCACATGAAATTTTATGCAATGTTGAATTTATGTGAGTGGAGATCTAGGACTTCTGAAGACTGTTTTGGGAGAAATAATTTAATATTTTGTAATTAGGAGAAATATTTTAATATTTCAATAATATATTCAGAAGCACTTGCTTGATTTAAGAGCCCAGAAACCATTTCTAAACATAGCTTAACTTTTTGTCCCAGGCTAACATTAATAGCACCTAAGTGCCAAAGTGTATCATTTAAAATATAGCACTATGTACTAAAAGAAGAGATTTTTTAAAGCCATTTAAAAAAAAAATGTAGAAACTTTCCTCTGGGCTCAAATTATGTTAATTGTCTATTAAATTCAGGTAAATACTAAGTCTCACAGAAGACATAAATAGAGACAAATCCTACTTCTGTGCTTGCAGTCTAATAAACTAACTAACTGAGAAAGGACATGTCACTGCAGGAGAACCCTGGTGGCAAACAGCTTGGAAACCACTGTGAAATAGTAATTTTTTAACTTTGTCATTTTGATTGCAGTTGTCTCCAACTTTGTTGCCCATGTGTGGCTAAGAGATTCAACAATGAAGAACAGATTAAAGTTTAAAAGAATTCTGAATTTAAAAAGCCCAAATATCTATCAACATTGATCAGGAATGAGATTGTTCTTCAACTAATAAGAACAGTATTTTCTTGTAAGTATGGCAAAATTTAACCAGGTTTCCAGGAAAATTATTTTCCAAGTGTGTTTGTTTCCACAGTTTATGCAGTGTTCAACTTCTATACAGTTTTTTTTGGATGTGGAGCTCAGCAAATAATATGTAGTAAAAAGTCATTCATATTTTATTGTATTTGCAAGCCAGAAAACCAAAGCCATATACGCTGCCACTCTATGTGTTTGTGTGTGCACGCAAGTGCATGTGTGCTTGTGACTGACTGTGTGTGATGTTTACACCACCATACTTTTATGCATTTCTGTCAGAGGTATATTTCCTCCACAAGACTTCTGCCATGTTTGGAAGCTTGTCATGCTACAGACCAGTCAAACTAAGAATAAACATTGTTTTAAATGTACTGCTAGGAGAGAGGGAGAAAAAAATATTCTAGTTAGTCAAGTAAGCACAGAAGTTTTATTGCAGTGTAGAAACATGTATTCTCCAGGCTTCAGCTAAGTGTCCTTTGTGACTCTACTTTTTCCAAATTTTTAAATCTGCAGTTACATTTAGCATGTATGTATTACTACCATGAAGACCCTGAAAACAACACCTGGACTTCCTCAGTTATGAAGTGAATATTCTTTGTATGAAACAAGGTCTATGCTAGGAGTTTTACTTATTTTTGTATGTATTATGTGATGCGAACTCATTAGCACAGGTTGATATCCTGCTGTTGACAAGAGAATTCTGTAATACAGAAATTATTATATACATATCAATTAATAAAAAAAGTTAAAACTTAGAAGTTTCTGTGTTAGGGCTATGCCTAACTCTTCCATACAAGAACAATGGGTCCCTGGCACTCATTTTTCATACTGGGTATCATTTTAGGAAAACCTAGTAGGCAGTAAGCTATCTGGGTCAGGAAACGCTGTCTTGTCTGTCGGACAGTGTGACTCAGATTCATTTCTGACTCTAGGCATCTGGCAAACTAATTTGTTTTCTTGAGGGTCTTTTCTCTCTGGTGTGAGGATATTACTCTACTCTTATCTGTGACACCTCAGTTTAATTTGCCTAGGGCTAGAGAAATCCATCTGCTTTCATGGCTGTTTAAAAATACAAATAATCTCATTCACTCCATGGCAAAATTTTGCTATTCTTGTTGTATTTTGTGCACACAGATTTTCCTGGCCTAAAAGTTGCAAACTCATCCCTTCACTGCTCAAATATGCCTTGAATATTTGGCACTCAGATGACTATAATTTCTTCTGCAATCCCTTCCCCATTCCCTTTAAATGTACACAATATTTTTCACTGGTAGAATTATCTGGATACCTTTCCCCACTGCATAAGTCTTATATTTATAGTCATTTATACTTTTTAGTCCACAAAGGAAATGGAACCATCTCTGTAGTGCAATGTTAAGTTGCTAAGCAGCTTAGAACAGGAAATACAAATAGCACATTTTAGCAGAAAGTGTAATGAAAGCATATACGTGCACATCCAAAAATGTTGAAACAATTTTATTTTTATATTCCTAGACAGGTTTTTTTTTTATTTGGTAGTGTGAGGGGGATGTATTCTGTTTGTATGGCAAGGTTTTGGTAGCAGGAGGGTGGCAGGGGTGGCTTCTGTGAGAAGTTGCCAGAAGCTTCCCCTGTGTCTGATACAGCCAATGCCAGCCGGCTCCAAGACGGACCTACCGCTGGCCAAGGCCTAGCCCATCAGTGACGGTGGTAGCGCCTCTGGGGTAACGTATTTAAGAAGGGGGAAAAAAAAAAATGGTAATTTCAGCTGGAGAAAGGAGTGAGAACATGTGAGAGTAAAAACCCTGCAGACCCCCAGGTCAGTGCAGGAGGAGGGGGAGGAGGTGCTCCAGGCGCCGGAGCAGAGATTCCCCTGCAGCCCGTGGGGAAGACCCTGGTGAGGCAGG
>JAVKLA010000047.1:20038439-20072143 GCA_034782735.1 Sagittarius serpentarius | reverse complement strand
GAGCAGGTTTGCTGTCAGGACTTGTGACCCCGCGGGGGACCCGCGCTGGAGCAGTCTGTGCCTGAGGGACTGCTTGCTGTGGAGGGGACCTGCACTGGAGCAGGTCATGAAGAACTGCAGTCCATGGGAAGGACCCATGTTGGAGAAGTTTGTGGAGAACTGTCTCCTGTGGGAGGGGCCCCCCTGCTGGAACGGGAAGAATGTGAGGAGTCCTGCCCCTGAGGAGGAAGGAGCGGCAGAGACAGCATGCGATGAACTGACTGCAGACCCCATTCCTTGTCCCCCTGTGCTGCTCGAGGGGAGGAGGTAGAGAAAATGGGGAGTAAAGTTAAGCCCAGGAAGAAGGGAGGGGTGGGTGGAAGGTGTTTTAAGATTTGGTTTCTATTTCTCATTATCCTACCTTTATTTGCCTGGCAATAAATTAAATTAATTTCACTGAGTCAAGTCTGTTTTACCCATGATGGTAACTGGCGAGTGATCTCTCCCTGTCCTTATCTTGAGCCAGGAGCCTTCTGTGTTCTCTCCCCTGTCCAGCTGCAGAGGGGGAGTGATAGAATGGCTTTGGTGGGCACCTGGCATCCAGCCAGAGTCAACCTCCATTGTGGACACCAAAACAGACTGTGGTGGGCTTACCTTGGCTGGATGCCAGGTGCCCACCAAGCCACTCTATCACTCCCTTTCTCAGCAGGATGGGTATGGGGAGAAAATAAGATGGACAAGAACTCATGGGTTAAGATAAAGGCGGTTTAATAAAGAAAAAGCAAAGGCTGTGTGAGGAAGCAAAGGCAAACAGAAGATTTATTGTCTACTTCCCATCAGGAGGCGATGTCCAGCCACTTCCCAGGTAGTAGGGCTTCAGTACACATAGCAGTTTCTCCTGAAGACAAACGTAATAACAAATGTCCCTCCGCGTCCTTTCTCTTAGTTTTATTGCTGAGCAAATGTCATATGGTATGGAATATCCCTTTGGTCACTTTGGGTCAGCTGTCCTGGCTGTGTCCCCTCCCAAGATGTTGCCTACCCCCAGCCTACTGGGTGAGGTGGGGAATGTTGGAGAGACAGCTTTGATGCTGTGCGAGCACTGCTCAGCAGTAGCCAAAACACTGGTGTGTTATCAACACCTTTCTAGCTACCAGTAGAAAGCACAGCACTACAAGGGCTGCTGTGGTGAAAATTAACTCCATCTCAGCCAGACCCATTACAGGAGAAATACAAAGAGTCCAGTTATCAAGCTTGAGTGAAAACATACCTTTTCACAGGTTCAAATGTGATGCTACATGGAAGTTATGTTAATTTTTATCTCTATTGCAGAAATACTATTCTCTCTGTTTCATTTTCTTTTCTTTGCTGCTTTTTACATCCGTTTTTCTCCTGATTATTATTTTTTAGACTGATGACATCATAGATAAGGGTTTCACACCAAATGATATACACATTAAACTGAAGTAGGTAAGATTGCCCTGGACTAAAACCACACACTTTCCCTTAGGAAATAAGTAGGTGATAAGGACCTTGAAAAAATAATGGAGAAAAGAAGAGTATGCTTTAACTGAAGTAGACAAAAGATGTAGAAAGATAAAACTGATATATTTTGCAGTTATTTTTAACTTACAAATTATTGGTTATACTTGAGGTTCACACGGCAAGGTGTTTTGTTTTTCTTGGTTTCTTGTTTCCATTTTAGTTTACAGTAGTAAGGATTCTCTGTCACAGTCTTTTTCTCATGTAAAAATAGAAGAATTGTTTTCACTTATGCAGGGATTGTCCTTTATAGAAATAGCCAATTGAAAAGCCCTGTCTACCTGAAGAGCTTTCGTGAGTGTCATGATGCTGTCAGAGGAATGCCAGCATACAATCTCAGAGAAGTCTTGGAAGATGGATTACCTGGGAATTTGCTCTGCTTTGTGTTTTGAATTTTTATTGAAGTATACTCTAGCCTTAAATTAATAATATGGTATTTCTGGAATTAGATAGTACCTGGGAGCACAACAGAATTCAGCTGTGGCATGCCTTTTTAAAAAAAAAAGTCTAGAAATAAAATAAGTGAATCATTGACAGGAAAGAGTTACATAGACCTATATTAGATTGATTTCAGCTCCCATTTCATGCTCCTTTCTCCCTGGCAGCTCAGATACTGCAGCCAGCACCCAGTATTTGTCCCCCTAATCCTTGTTTTTCTGCTGTAAAAAGATGGTGGAGGAAGTGCACATGTAATTTTTTATTTTCCATCCAGAGATGGACTGACTTGAAGGGAGGCTGGAGATAAGAGGACATCCCACTAACATTTGGACCACTTGCCCAGACAACAGTGCTGCAGCATGACTGCAGTTATGTCAGAAAAGCAAGAAAACCTGTTCATGCCATTGAAGTCAGGGACAAGAGTTCTCACTGTTTTCATGAGATGATACTTTTTCATCCTGAATATAGAACAGTGTCATAGTTTAACCCCAGTCAGCAACTAAGCAGCATGCAGCCGCATGCTCACTCCCGCCCTCGCAGTGGGATGGGGGAGAGAATCAGAAAAAAAGTAAAACTCATGGGTTGAGATAAAGACAGTTTAATAGGTCAGAAAAGGCAGGGAAAATAATGCTAATACTAACCCTAACCCTAACCCTAACCCTAACCCTAACCCTAATACTAATACTAATCCTGTACAAAACAAGTGGTGCACACTACGATTGCTCCCCACTCGCTGACCGATGCCCAGCCAATCCCTGAGCTGCAGTGTCCCCCAGCCAGCTCCCCCCAGTTTATATACTGGTCATGACATCCCATGGTATGGAATACCCCTTTGGCCAGTTTGGGTCAGCTGTCCTGGCTGTATCCCCTCCCGAGTTCTTGTGCACTCTAAGCCCCCACTGGCCGGGCGGTATGAAAAGCTGAAAAGTCCTTGACTGAGTCTAAACACTACTGAGCAACAACTAAAACATCAGGGTGTTATCAACATTCTTCTCATCCTAAATCTAAAATACAGCACTATACCAGCTACTAGGAAGGAAATTAACTTTATTGCAGCTGAAACCAGGACAAACAGGTTTCATGTTTACAGTTGAAACAAAAAACCAAACCTCTAATTAAAAAATAAATAATTTCCAAAACATTCCCTTCTTTTCAGCTCAACACTGGAAGGAAGCATTGCTTTGTTGTTGTTGCCTTTAGCTTAGAATTTCTTTTAAATTAAATACTTCTATGAGGACTTTCCTATGTTGTAACAGGAATTTTTCAAGTTACTAATGCATTTCAAAAAAACCTTAATGATAATAACCACAAAATACCATCAGCCAATATATGTTGAGTGATTTTTTTCTTCACAGTTGTTTGTTCTTTTTCTCATAAATACCAGACGGTAGTTTTGTGCATGTAGCCTACGCTTAAATATTAATCTTTAAGAACAAAAGTTTCTATCTGAACATATGAATATATATATATACATCATTGCTTCTGCCTGAGCTTTTCATTGCTTCTGGACACTGATGTTAAGATGGAGCACTCCAGTATCCAGACCACAATACCATATTCAGTGAGGCTGGATTTTACTGCTTCCCCTGCATTATACTTGCTGTTTGAACTCTTCTGAGTCATCTAATCATATTGTGTCTACAAAGTGTGAAAAAGTAAAAGAGCAGTCAGTGATCAGTTGGTAAGTTTTTTGAATCTTCAGGCAAAAATTGATAAGACATTAACCTTCTTTGCAAGATCATTTTTCTGTTGTGAAGATACTCCTGAATGATGAGTTAGTTTGGAATTGTGCCATCCTTCTTCAAAGTTGTTGAAATCTTTCATATAAACATCTGAATATATATAACAAAAAAAAAATAAATCAATGTACATGTGAAAGAGTATCCCTAAATCTTATTTTTATGTCTAAAAAGGCAATCCAAACTTCCTTTTCTACTATGCTGAGTTCTTAAAGTGACTTCATGTATTTTCAAGACTGTTCCGTGGAGGGAGAAGAAGGATTTAGAATAAGAACATTGTCACAATAGGTGTAGTGTATCCATGATTAAATTGAGTTTAGAAATTAGGAGGATACCAGCCAGTGCAAAGGTCTATAGCAGCTGTCAGCTGTCAGAGCCTCTTGGGGTGGTTTAGAGGATACGTTATTGATCTCCAGGCATGATCTGTTTAATTCTATTAGAATAAAGGAAATGGGGAAGAGTGGCTTTAGGGGGATGTTAATATATCAGGTGACTGAAGGAAAATACTGCGATTCTTAACCATGGCCTGTTATTTCTGAACGGGATAGGTTATAGACATCTGATCAAATAACCACTGAAAGAGCAAGAGGTAGTCTTTGGATCAAATCTAAACCATATCGGTAAATGTTCAGTAGTAGAAAAAAATAGAAAGTTTGTGATGAATAGCTGAGTCAATTCAGTTTATTCTTCCCTTTATCTTAACGAAAGTTTGGTACAAAGAAGAGTTCTTGATTACAGTGGGAGTATACACTGAGTCAAAGAGAATATTTAGTGAAAGCAATTGAAGTGCAGAGCTGTGGCTCTTTGATGTGGAAGTGGCTTGACAATTCAAATTAGAGGTATCCAAAGCTTTGGGGTAAGTGTGCCCTTCTGTCTAAACCCACTAATCACTAACTCACCACTATAAATTGCTCCAGACCATGAAGGCTAATCATCTAAGTGCTCTTTTTCCTCAAGAGGGTAAAAAAGAAGTTTCGGAGGGCAGCTTATCCCATCCTCTGATACGAGTCTCAGGGTGCTGATTTGAAAACCTTCTGAGTGCACTGATGATTTCCCATTGTTTCTGCAGTGCTCATAGGTGGTCAGGGTGCATAACTGCTCTTTAGATGCTTCCTCACTTGCCTGTGAAAACGTGCTCTGGATTATATAAGCTATGTATATTTAAAGAGCACATACTTGAGATTGGTATGCTCTGCAATTAAAAACTACTTCAAACTCACTGTGTATGTCCCTATTTCAGAACCACCTTGTGACAGTATTTTATTGACAGACTATTTTTATTTCCTTTATTCCTGTACTTCTATAAAAAAAACCCAAAACAACACAACTGTAAGCTTAAATTCTGTAGCATTTCAGTGGCAGTGCATATTGATTTGGGTTTTTTTGTACTTAATTTTTTAACACTTATTAGCAGCATTTACTAAATATTCTGCTTTCCATGGAGTTGATTTTCAGCTCTTTTCTTGTTTTTTTTTTTCTTGTTTTAGATAAAAACTATTCTGTAGCCTTCAGAGGAAATTGAACTAGTGTTTTCTTGTTAACTGTACCTCTAGCAACAAATCATGTAGCATGGCGGCAGAACAGTAAGAAACAGGACTTTCACAGACAGCCTTAACAGTGCTCCTTCCTAACAGTATTCCCATTGTTTAGAGATTAATCCCTTTCTCAGGGAGCTATTGAAAGCAGCAAAACCATCTACCTGCCTTCAATACTCTAAATCAAATCAATGGCTTTAACAAGATTAACTCTGAATATGGGGCTTTGCTGATTCAGTTAAAGCTCTGAAAGAAAGGATTGTCACTAATTTGCTTGATATTAGACTCACACAAAAAAAAAGCAGTTAAACTATGAGCATCTTCAGACTGTATCATTGGTGGAGAACATACCTTCTTCTCTAACTGCAGATGTATAATCCCTGACACTTCCAAAATCTGTCATTCCTCCGGCAGATGGGTAATTTTAGCAAAAAAAATAGTGTTCAATACAGAAGCCAAGCCATCTTCAAGCAACACTAAAGAAGAGAAGTAGCCTGTTATGCAAAAATGTAGGGAAGACTGGAGCTCCTCTGCTCCCAAACGTAGCTCATCAGATTTAGCACTGCCTTGCGACAACACAGCTTTCCCGCTTCTGCTCAGATTCATCACCAGCCTGTTCACAGTACTGACAAACAACCTTTACATGAAGTGGGAGAAAAGCCTTTATTGCTTCTAGCCAGAAACTAAGCTTTCAAGAACGCTAGCTCTAGCTTAAATTCATATGCACACACACATCTGTTTCTGGGTGCAGGAGGACTGATGGAAGCAGAAGTCCCAAGCAGCAGGAAGCTGTGCTTGTGAGTCACTTTGATGTGTAGCCCCAGGAGGAGGCTCAAATAAATGTTAATTAAAAAGATCAATTACTACTACTAACATTAGTGTAATTAGGTAGGTGTTAATAACAAGGAGATAGAGAAGTATTCTATAAATGGGTGTATGTGTACATATGTGCATGTGTGTGTGTAGTTTTTATTATTATGTAAGCCTTGACAGAGGTTGAAATGAAGAAAAGGGTTGCCTGTTTTAAGGATAGCTACAGAGTTAATCTTGAAGCAATAAAGAAACCACAGCCATGACTGCCTGTCATGCACATGTGGGCACGGAAAGGATTGTCGCAAAGCTTGTTGCAGCAGCTCTTCAAAATCTTCCAGCACAGCCTCTCTTTTTCTTGTCTGGGTTACACAAAGGACTAGAAGTAATTTGTTTCTCCTGAGGTCAGGCTGGTCTGTGACTGCAGGTGGGGGAGGAAGTCTGCATTTGAGTGAGCCACTCTTACCTAATAAAAATCATTAAGCTTTTGAGAAAAATCATCCCAACTGCTCTCTTCTTCAAGAAACAAAATTAACTAATTGGCTTCCATCTGAGCTTTGAAATGCATTGAGACTGGTAAGAAGACGAAACACTGGAGCACTGAACCCTTCACACTTTCCAGACCTGACTTTTAGCTAACATAAATCAGAGCAGTCCTGTTGTCAGAACTGTGCCAATTTACCTGGACTCACGGTGTTTTCACTTTGTTTTTTTTCTTTTATGTCTATTTTTGGCAGCTGGATTTGCTCTCCTATTGTTGTAAGCAGCTCTGGTCCCACGTCGTGTATTCTTACCCCGGCCTTCCTGAAATACCTCCCCCCCGCCCCCAGATACACGCCGCGCAAAGGAGCGGTTCCCATTTCTGTCTTGCTTTGCTTCGAACAATGGGACCCGGTTGCCTTCCGGAGGCTATGTGGGCTCCCTCTGGTGGCTAATTGACCTCAATCATCTCAGAGCCACTTTTCCAGAGAACCTGTCATAGGGAATGGAGACGTAACTTTGGTAGAGAAAGACGGGCGTAACTTAAAAATGGTCTGCGGGTTTTTTTGATCACAAGAAACAGTAAGGGAAGAAATGAACACAAAAAGCAGTCTAGGTATTCCCTGAAGCCTGGAGGCAGGGAGGTTTTATTCCTTTGTACTTAGATTTAACCTAACCTCCGTTCATATGGGGAACACTTGGCTGAAAAGCTGGCAGGGTAACTTCCTGAGAAAAAAGCCTGGATGAAGGACTCCAGCTGTGTAATCAGACTTGGCTGCCTAGCAGGGCTTTCTAAAGAAAGCATGACTGAAGCAGGTTGTTGTATCGAGTTTGAGCATACGCAGATATTATCTCATTGAAATTAGTGCTGTCCCCCCAGGATCAAAGGGCTGGTTCAAAATGTACGATTTATTCCCAGATTTATTCCCAGATCTATCCAGATGCTCCATTCTAGCCTTCCAGTTGCCGCAGAAAGATGACATGGACAACAGCTAAACACACATGGTATAAGATGAGATGGACAGTGGCATAAAGGTACCAGTGCTTTGTGCCTGGCTACAGCAGCTAATCATACTTCTTCACCCCAGTCCTTGCAACTGACGTGCAGTCAAAGCACCGTGACACTAACTCAGTCATTGTTTGCTCTACAGTGCTGGCAATGGCAGCCCTTCTTGGTGGGCTGGAAATCCTCTTGCGGTCCCATACCATATCATGTCATAACAAGAAACAGTTTAGAAACTGGTAAGACGGTGTTAAAGTCACATTTGTCTCTTTTCCTTTCCCTGTAAGCCAAATTCTCTGAGTTACCTTAGAAAAGGCTATAAGGAAGCATCTCAATAACCATCAAATTGCTCTGGATTTACCTTGATGTGACTAGAAGGAGAATTTGGCTTTATCGAGAGCAAGAGAGATTATGCATAGACATAGGCATACAATCACACACACATAAATATAATCTTCTCATTTCTTAAATATCTGGATATGAAACTAACACAGTGTACATTTAAATACAAAACATACAAATAAAAGGATTACTTTGTTGTAACATATTAACTGCTGCTTTTTAGCATGGATAAAATGATTCCAGGAAAAACATAATATCAGGTCCAACACAGCCATTGGCATGACTAATGGTTTTCTAGCTTCCCACTTAATTACTTATTTTTCCACCGGCACCAGATTTTTTACCTAGCTGACTTTTTCTTTCTCTGACTTAGCAGCTTTTGCTCAGCACTAGGACTTAGTGCTCTATTTTTAGAATGGCTATTTTCTTATAGAAGAAGTAAGCACTTGAAACGCCTGCTGCTGCATTTCAACACAAAACTTTGGTGGCAGGGTCAGCAGGTGAGATGAAGTTACAACCTTCAAAGTCGACCTGCAACACCAGGTACACTGTGGAAATGCAAGAGGTCAGAGTTCCTACTTGGAAAATCAGAGGCAGGGTAGCCAGGAAGCTGGTGATTTTATCATGCTGAGCTTAGATCCTGATGCCGGTTAAGACTAAAGAAGCTTAAGAGCTCCTCTGACTTGAGTCAGACGGTGATAGTTTTCAGGGATTCTTGACAGCTGAAGATCAATAAATGGCAGAGCAGTGAGGACACCCTGTATCTGTTCCTGCTGTCTGCATGGGAGTATGAAGTCATGCAAGTGAGGGCTTGGTGCCTTCTTAATGCTGGCTTAAAGCTTCTCTGCACTGGGATTTCACAAGGCACGATGTTGTGCTCCCTCCCTTTGTACTGCCTATTCCTAAAACATTTAAGAGCTGCCATTCCCTTGGTTTGGCCAAAGTGTCTGTCTGGCTACTGCCTGGAGAGGCAGTGCTGTGCGTATGGGTGGCTGTCTCTGGTGTGCTCTCCCAGCTTCTGGGATTTCTGACCTGGGTTACATCTGGGCGGCTATTAGCAGCCAGTAATGACCTGGTCTTCATGAATTTATCACTGTTCTTTTTTTTAATCTCCTGCTCTGGTTAGCCTTCACCATATGCCTTTGCATTCACACCTGTTCTCTGTGAAATTTGTGGTCATGCAAATGTAGTTATCGGATATGCATGAAGCACTTTCTGCCAATGTTAGCTTCAAATCAAGGACAATTTGATAGTTTGCACACACAAACATGCATGTGAATACTCCAGGATTCAGGTCAAATTGTTGGTGTAGTGCTACCTGTACTGTCACTTATCAGTGTGGATTTTTCATAGCAAACATGATGGAAATGAATGTAAATGTCAAAGCACAGACTGAAATTAGAGCAGTTTCAACTAAAAACATATTTCAAAGAGTATCACAGTGGTTTATATCAATTCATGTGTCTTTCACAAAATAAACTGATGGAATACAGGTGGTGTAAAAAATCAGAAATTACTTGCTTTACTTTAAACTGCAGTTTGAATTGATTTTCTATGTTGCTTTTTTTTCCAGCCACACCATCTGATAGGCAAATAGATACCTACCTGAACTAAATGAACAGCTGCCTTCCTGTTTATCCATTTTTAAGATCTCCACATAGACATACGCCGGGTATTCAGCATTTAAAGGTGGTTCATGCTCCCTGTTACTGAATACATACGTGGAATTCAAGATCTCCCAATATTCCCTTCAACTTTGCCATGAACTAGTTTGTCCCATTACAAGCCTTTTAACACCTGTTGTGAGAAGACTTTGAGATGTCACATTTTAAAAGTAGACCTTTTCCTTCGGTGCTTTCTCATTCAGAGCTTGTGTGGACGTCAGGTCTGTAAGCCTGAGGAATTCAAAGCAAAATCGCATTCAAAGAGGGAGCCTTATGCAAAAATCTGTATCTGTCTGAGTCAGAGGATCTGACTTCGTGTTCAAATTCAAAGCAAAATGGTATAAAGCTTCCTGAGTGTGACATTAAGATGTGTCACTGAATTGCCAATCGGTAGGTAAGTTATTGGGCAAGATGGCCCATGCTGTGCTACCTTGCGCTCAGCAGAACTTGAGGAAATGGTGCCTTTTGAGATCAGTGGTGGCAAATAAGCCAATATTTGGCAGAAACCTTGACGTAAAATCCTGGTCACAACTATCTCTAATTTAGTTTTTATTTTAATGTTTCAAATGCTGTTCTCTTGATAGCATGTAAACAAATATGCTGGAAAAAGATGTATTTTCTCTTCAAGTCAATATCTATATGAATCAAGATTTGGGCCTGTGAACCCCCTTTTGAATGGATGACCATTACAGTACTCAAAGATGGCCAGACTGAATATGCACAAAGATGAGAATATTTTTCACATCTAGTTATTTGAGCTTTTCTGTCATTAGCGTGTATATTACCTTCTTACCTGCTTCCTCACAGTTTTGAGCATATGAAACCACACTCTGAATGCTTTTCTTTATTGTTTGTTTTTTTTTTTTTTAAATAGAGATCAGATGTCATATTCACATAGGCATATGTTATTTGACATAAAATATGTGGAGGTTTTTTCTAGGTTCATAGTTTTCAGATTTTTCATTATACACTGACTAAATAGTCTGTTTTCCACTTTGATTTTCCTTGCCAGGAAGAAAATTATGGTAGTTATATGCACTATATATTTTAACATGACCAGTAGAGCCATAGATAGACCCTTGGGAATGCAGGCAGAGAGTAAGAAGTGATGATCTTCTTCTTTTCAGATGTGTATTAGGTGAGCTGCATTGCTACATAACTTCATACAGCAGCCAACTATTCTGGTTGCTCAGCCTTAAAACTGACTTTTGATTAAAATCACCTTAATTTTCATTTGGTTTCAGGAGTGTGGTTAAAAACTGTATCTGTTTTTAACAGTAAAGAAAAATGGCTAATGCAGTTTGTTAGCTGAGGATTTGTCTGACAGTACCTGACACATGACACACCTGAAATTATCCAAGCAAGTTGCTGCTGGAAAGGATACTGATCTGGAAACCCTTTTTCTTTTAAGCTGTGAATTATCTAAATTCATAACAACAGATATCCTGTAGATATCTGATAGTAGAACCACACTATTTCTGAAGAAGAAATGATCTTGAGAAGACAACAGCATTGCTTGAAACAATGCCTTGTGTTTCAAGGGATAGACAAAGTTAGGCAGGCCAGCCTTGATCAGTGACGCTGTGAAACAAGTGCATAAAAGATTATGGAAACATTTCCTCTTTGGTCTCTTTTGGAGGTGAACACTGGCAACCATGTTCTAGCTATGGTAAATTTCATGATGGAAGTCCCAGCTGCTGATGTTTTTGTTTGTTGCTTCCCATGGGACAGGGTTGTGGATGAATGTCACAAGGTATTAACAGTGATGGGGAAGAGAAGCAGTTTTTGCTTTCTTGGTTGTAGGCTTCAATCTTGAAAAAAAGTCTTGAAAACCAGAAATTCAACCAAAAAAGCCCTCTAAATTTGCATTTTAATGCATCTCATGATTTCTAATCCAACACCAGAGTCCCAGGGAGAGAATCAAGCTCCAATGGTACACTGACATTTACAGGGAGAGTACTGCTCAAGGAAACTTATTTAGCATAATTTGGAAGGTTGCTGATGAAGAAGAGAACAGGATGGTTATCTGTTCCTTGACAATTTATTTACTGAGTATTAGAAATGGGATGTAATAGCTTTTAATTCTCTGCATGTTATGCACTCCCACACTGATAAATGATGTGACATTTGGAGCTGATGCTGAGTCCTTCATAATATAGCAGACCTTTGAGTTCTTGGGGCAGTGTTCTTCCAAGAGTCTCTTTGATTATCTTCCTATCACTGTCTGAGTTGACAGAGCTGCAAATGCTATTGCTAGTCATAAAATTATCCAACCACAATGTCTGTCTGCATGACCTGCAGTGGTTGTGAATGCCACAAATTGATTATGCACTGTGTAAAGAAGACTTATCCTTTCATTCCTTCTAACTTTATTGCCCTTAATTTAATTAACTCTTGCCACATGCTATGGGTTAAAAAGAGAGGCTAATATGTTCCTATTGTATAGCTTCAAATTCAGAGCATCTCCAACAAGTCTCCTTTTGCTCCTAATATTTTCAGGCAAAAAAAGTGCTGTGCTATTTATTCTCTTTCTGTATGTATTTAATCTTTTTCCTGTCTCTGCCTCAATCTTTCTCCCATTCCCTTCTCCTTCCTGCTTACTCTTCTCGTTTCCTGGCTACTCTATTCTTCTGTCTGTAGCCAGTTTTCTCTCTGATATGTAAACGTATAAGCTTTTCCCAATAAAAATTAGACACCTAATTTCAAGTGCATCCTTAACGCTACAGAATTTGCTGAATGATTTAATAGTGTTGTTCAGAATTGTTTCCACATAAGGCTCATTAATAATCCTTGAAATGTTCTTGTTTGTAATAGAATTTATACCATCTGCATTTTTAAGCACAAAAGAGACAGTAAGGTCTTATGCCAAACTGAGGAATGACAACAGTATGGCAGTTACCATTACATTTGGTCAATAGAAGGAGAAAAACTGTGAAACTCTATGATCATACTCATTTGTTGATCTGGCCCCATTCAACGAGACTACTGAATATAATTATGTCTATATGTGCATATTGAAGAAATGAACAAGCAGCCATTTCTCCAAAGTTAGCACATTAGATGCCCTGTGGCAATGAGCTTCCTATCACCTTGTGAATGGAAGATGTCACTAAGTACTCAGGGCTGAAGAGCCCTGCTTAACGGTATAGATGGAAGAAACTGTTCCTAAGACCTTTCTTCTGCCTAAAGGTACATCCCCTCTTCTACATCCACTGTGCCAGACTGCAACAGTCCATGATATACCCCCTGAAAACCTGTACCTTCAGTACCGTTGTGCTTGAGGTATACTTTTACGGGGACGTGCTCTATAAAAGCTAAAATAGAGTTTTTCTGTAAAGACGTATTATTACCTCCGTATCTGCAGTACTCCCACAGTGTTTTCTATTCTCAGGACCAGTGCGGAGGTAATGTTATCCATTCATCACAGTTATGCAAAGTCTTGAAGGGATCTGCTCTACCTCAGTATTTCTTAGCATCAGAACATTTGCAGCTGCCTACTTACTGGCGTTGCATTTCTTTTTTCTTCTGTATAAAGTGTCTTTTAGTAGTGAGCAGAATAGAATGCATTAATATATACTTCACTGCTCTTTCTGTGATTATAGAAAAGCTAAGATTTTATTACTGCATGTTGTTTATCTACAAGTTTTCCCTCTGCTGTTAGAAGCACGTCACTCCTGACTTGGAGGAAAGAGTGCCACCTACCCTACTGCCCAAACCCTTTCTCCAGGGGAAAGGGGCTGCTTAACGGACTCACAGAACTGACCTAGCCCAAACATGTATTAGCCTCTAAAGAGTACAAAAATCTCAGCACAGGGTGAGATGTGCGTAGGCTGCTTAGCAGCTAAAAATAGGTAAAATGTTCAGTTAAGTGCAGCAGGATAAATGAGGTGGTCTGACAGAAATGTCTCACCAAGAAAACCCAATGGAAGGATCCTTGCCATTTATGTCAGGAATAACAGAGGACTCACAAGATGTCAGCAGGTAATTGGAAATGGTTTTTCATTGTCACAGAGTCTCTCAAAATAAACGAGGCACGTACTCGGAATGAAATTTATTCTAATAAAAATTGTTTAGCACTCCAACAACAGTAGCAAACCACAGGTTCAGATGTCTGTTTAAATGAAACCAATGCAACACAGCTGACTTAAGAATTCCTAAGCTTTAAAACAATGACCCAAAATGCACAATCACTCACCTAAAAGGTGAGGGCTCTCAACCTCAAGGAGTTTCCTTAGGTGGCATCCCAACCCAAGGGGAGAGTCCCCGACTGTAGACCTGCTGCTCCAAGGAGGGCTGGCTCAATTTGCCCTCTGGCAGGGCTCTGTTTATACCCTAGTCAAATCTAACCTGTTGTCATATGTGGCCCTGTCAGCTCTTATTGGCTAAAGGCCCCAGGTACCATAAAGGCACAAAAATAAGGGCACGAAAAGAATCAATGGCCACTATATGTGAAAAACCGGAGAGCCCCAGTCTTTATCAAGGTAACTGCACCTGCCACATTCATCCCAGTTTTAAAAGTATGTTTCCATTAAAACAGAATTAACAAGACCAGACATATATATGAGCAGTTAATGATGTCTTTCTGGGTGGAATTACATGTACAGCCAATGTTACATCAGCAGAGAATGCTATTCAAATAAGGGAGTACGACACGATGTGAAATTCACTGCAGTCATCGTGGCTGGCATGAACAGGAGTATGTGTGGTTATGTTTAGATGTATTGGCATAGCTGAACTGTGCTAATTCCGTTGGGCTCACTGCCAGTGGCGGATTCCTTATTCTGTTCCGTGGAGCCAACTGTAATTAGACTCCAGTACAATGGAGCTGTATTAGCTGCCTATTTGTTCTGAAGGTGCAAATTTCAGATATGAACCCTGAACATGAATTATCTGGCCTCTAGGAAAGTCCTTTCAAAAGCTTTCAGATAAGGAGCCTCTAAGATCCTTGCTGAATCCAGCCATTCTGAGAATAATCAAAAGAATGAACAATACATCTTCAGACTTCAATTCCCTGGGATGTCCATTTGGATGCCGGGCATACAAAAATGCCTTCAAGGTAAGGATTGCTATTACAGAGCTAACAAGCCCCAGTGTACATCCTGTTTAGGGAATGCTGCAAAATTTTAAGTAATAGAAGTTCAAAATCAAAGTTATTATCCCATCATTATCCACACTATAATGTTCCCTTGCCAACAATAAGGCAAGATATTTTAAAAGACTATGCCTAGAGTAATATAAACAGGACAATTTTTATGCATATATAAAAGCAAAACCCACAGAAAGGAATTAAATAGCAACAGTAATATACACTTGAATCATGCTCTGTCTTTCATATTAATTTAAGAAGTTTATTTCAAAGGTGGCTTGTGGAACTGAGAAGTAACAATGAGACTGCTCAGTGAAATTTAAGTTGAACATACTATAATTTTCATGTAAATTTTAAAAAATCAAACCACAAAAGAACCTTCCTAGTGATATACAAAATGTGCAAATTAGGGATCAGATGCTTGTCCAGTTTTACTAGATAAGAATTTTACTCTGTCCATCTTTTTACAGTCTGGCATTACCCACTAACCCTGCCTTCACTTCTCATATTTAATTGTGCTGTTGGAAAATATATATGGCACATCTATATGCAAAGTAGCTATGCAAAGGATTTCTGGAGGTACAAGGCTATTCACCTTTTTTTATTTTTTTGCCAGAGTATTTAGTTTGGTGATGACATAGATTTTGACAGTTACTAAGGTGGGGGGACTTCAGTTTGGCATGAGGAATGCATATTAGGATGACTGTTAACAGATGACAAAGGATTGCTTAATTTTCAGAGAACTATTTAAATGAACATTTTGGCCCTCAAGCCTGACAGATGCATGCTTAAGGGAGGAAAAAATCAATTATTAATAATAATCTCAATCATGGTAAGAGAAATAGCAACAGAAACAGGGTCCAAAAAGTGCTGTACAGGGAGAAAGTAAGTCGAAAGGAGCAATGCGATATGTGTCTTGATACATGCAATTGCAACCCAACCACATTGTGGAGGTAGCAGTGTGATAAATTGTATTCATCATGTGTTATTGATTGCTTCTCCTGTCCTCTGTTCACTCATTCATCTCAGCCATGACCACTTTCAACATTTCAAAACCTAGATCAGCTTTCCAGGGGCATGCAGAGAAGTAATATTAGCAGTAAAAAAAAAAAAAACAACACAGCACCCAAACTCTCAATTTTCTTTCAGTTACGATGCCAAGAATTGTGGGCACAGCACTATTTTGAGCTCTCAGAAAAGTGCATAATGGACAACAGAAAGTTAGATGCCTTGGTAGGAGCAGTAGTAAAGGGAAAGAGTGTTTCCCTGAATTTGAAAGAGAGGAAATTAAGGCTGTTTAGCCATAGTTTAGAGAAATAAAGTTGTTTGGCCTGTTCTTCAGACAAGGGATGTACTGGACAAGAAATGCCTTTCTGAGATTCCATGACTTCTCTTTTTCAATCTCAAAGTTGTCCAGTATAGCTGTAGGAGGCCATAACTGCCATCGTCATCCAGCCAACCTGCGTTGCAAAAGCTAAACTGCACCTCTCCTTACTCATTGTGGATTCAGGAAAGCAGACTTCGGGTCGCATTTGATAGAGCTCACTTCCCAGAAGCTGGGCTGACTTCGGTACCGCACATGGTTTGTTACACTGAAACCAGCTGTAGGTGTTTGGCGCTTGAATTTCTACATCATTTTGTTGGAACCACTGAAACACTGTTGACAGCACCTTGTATCAGAGGGGTACTTCTGTGGTCTAACTTTCATTTTCTGCATAGGCAGGGACAAACTCTTCCCACTGGTACAAATCTGTGCCTTGGCCACTCCAAAGCCTGCTCTGAGCTCAGTGTCTCAGGCCAGAGGAGTCTGCTGTGCAGACAAACTTTCTGGTGGAAAAGATGTTTGCACCTCTCCACTACCCATGAGCAGGGCAGGAAAAATGCCTTAATTGGTCAGGTCAGGGCAAGGATTATGGAGGGAGCTGGTACTGACTCAGCACTTCACTTTGCTACTTGGATTAAAGAAGACTCTGAATTAAGTCAGTTTTCTGCATCTGGCTTCATCTATCGACACTCTTATCTTCAAAATGCATATATTGTTTCTATTGAACTTGGCTTGCTTTCAAATGGGATTCAGCAGCATCAGTACAACGAACCGTGAGCCCCGGGGAAAGCCCCCTGGCTCCAGCTGGCAGGAGGGAAGAGCCTTGTGCTTTGGCTGCATCTATAGTAAGGACCACTTCTGCTCTGTGCATCCCATCTGTAAGTGGCAGTAACACTAAGCATGACTTCCCAGACCTCTAGAGTAACTGAAGAAGGACAAAAAGGTTATTTTTCTGCCTCCTTCGCAGCCTCCTATTTTAGCAATCTCCTATACTGGGCAGTTACTCACTTGCCTATGTCAAGAACCGGACTTCCTCTGTAATCTCCCTGCAATCTGAGTAATCTGCCTTTGGCTTGGCAAAGTATTTAAAATATGGAGTTAGTACTGAATATCTGAGCAGTGTTTTCATGACTTCAAGGGACTAATCAGGTTGTTAAAGGTAAGCATGTGGCTTAATGCTTTGCTGGAGCAGGGCCGTAACACTCAATAGAATGCAAAATGATTTAAAAAGAAAATTAAAAGAAATTTAATCTGTACAAAATGTGACTAAATACATGCTAACACTAGGAACAGACCCAGTCCAAAATGCTGTCTCTGAATAACTTTCAGGGGTGTTTGAAAGGGTGGATGCAAATTAAACAGGAAAGAACAGCAGTAGTTACAAACTCGAGAAATCTGCATTTGTGTAATTTGAAGCAGAAGGGCAGGCCAGCATAAGCAGAATTCAGGAGACATTTTGGAATTAAGGATTTTAAACACACAGATCAGCTTCTCATCCATGTGAGAGCAACTCATGTAACATTTACAACTTCCAAACAGTATTTATTCCATGTTTGCAACTCTCACTTATATCCAGGTATTTCTTTTGGATATAAGAAATGGGGGAAAATGCATTTACATTACAAGGAAGAGTCTATTACACGTCCTTAATATATCCTTTTCTTAGTAAAGGAGTAAATATTATTTCAAGTAATTTTAAACTACAAAGTTCTGATATTGGTGAACTTGGAATACTGAACAACTCTGACCCAGAAAACAAGTTTTCTGTGGAACTGAACTTCATTCCCTTTGGCATATGAGGCTGCCACACCTTCATCTGAGGAAAGGACTGGGTTTTTTTTATTATTGCAATTTAACGATATTTTTATTGCTAAAATTGTATTTTTTAACTTTAATTCTCAGATAGGCTATGTATTTTATTGCATGCAGCAGACTGACCTCTGTGCTTCAAGAGATTCCAAAACAAAAAAGAGAAATCATTGCAATCCTGCCCTTCCTTCTTGCTGTCCCACTCAAATGACAATTTACAGTCAAGTCTTAATTATTCCAGTCACTTAATTCCCCATAGGAATTAAATAATACAATGGAAAAAGGAAGTTTAGAAGCAAAGTTATTTGTTTGAATTAGGCAGATATCTAGACCACTTAGGTTGGCTTTCTTAAATCTTATGCCAGCTGCCATTAGGAAACAAATGAAGAGAATAGGCCAAGCACTTAGCATAACTTAAGAAGCCAAATAAAATTGCAAGTGAAAAGGAAATGGAACAGCTATAAAACACATATTAAGGAAATGTACTTTGGCAGCCCCAAGGGCCAACTTTCCCCCAACAAGCACACTCCCAGAAACCACCAACAGAAACCACAAATAAACAAAATGAAGCAAAACCCAAGCCCCACAACTTCCCACAGATGGCAAGTTAGCCGTTATATCGAAATGTGCTGTTTCTACAAACTGCAAGCGCCACAGAAAAAGCAGCCCATAAAATCACAGCAGCATAACATTTATGCAGTTTTGCAATTATAAATAACCTTAGCAAGATTGTTTGTTTCATTCAGTGCTGTAGCAACGTAATCAGTTAATAGGAGAAAACTTACGCAGATTTATTCAGACAAAGGAGACAGAGGACAATCCAGCTCTGATTGTCTAATACAGATTTTTCAGAAAAATATGATGAGACTTCCAATGTATTTTTATGCTACATTATATAACACAATTATTATTCAGGAAAAACTAAGAGAAGTACAAAAAGATGTTTCCTGATATAGATATATTTTAAAGATGAATAAACTTTGAAAAATTAAGTAAAAGTAAAGGCACATTTATTAAGGTAGTTAAATATTCATTTGTGGTAAGTGTATTATATGCATGCACAAATACTGAAGAGATGAACAAAAAATCTCTAAAAAAACCCATTATGTTTCAATCTTAGGGCAGCAGTATAAAATCCTCCATCCTATTCCATCTGCTCTTGAGCTTTTGCATCTAAGTTAAGAGACTTAGTCACCTTTATAGACTGTTTTCAAGATGGCCTACCAAGAAATGACCTTGTACTATCACATTCTGTCCTTGACATTTGCAAGTCAAGACCATTATCCTTGACTTTCTCTAATCTAAAGACAGCTAAGTAGCAATGTATTTCTACTCGGTATATTTTTATCACACCCAGTACAGGAATTTTATCTGTTTGCTCTAAATAGCCTTATTTGCAACCCTGTCTGGAGTGGTTTTTTTCCCCAAGAATGAAGACAGCTTGGTAGGATGAAGAGTTGGCATGAGAGAAACTGAATGTTAGCACCAATAATTATCATTGAAAGGTGTTACTTTGATGACAGCTTTCCACTTTCAAGGAGGACAAATCAACTCTGCGACCAGCTGTTCCATTCTGAAACATGGCCCTCATATTTCCACTTAAATTTGGATGCTGGAGCATGCGAACTGAAAGACAATCTCAGTTCTGCCAAAGAAGACAGAGATAGTTCCAAAAAGCCTTTCAGCAAAGAGGAACATAGGTGGAGATTTTTTCAACTTGTTTTAAAAAAAAAATTATTATTTTCTTGGTAAGAATGTGATTTTTTTTTTTTTTAATTCTCCTCATATAGAATTAACAGTAGGACAGTACCTCTATGGAGCACCTCTCTACATTCTTACTTTCCACCTTACTTTAAGGAAAACGCTTTCTGGACACTTCATTTTAGCTCGTGTTAAATTTCTTGAATAATTAGGACAAATGTCAACAACTTCCACTCTGTTCTGTTTGCAACACTGCAATCAAAACACTGATATTTTCACTGGAGTGTAGAGTTACCACATGCACGTTTTGTCTGTTTTCATAGTATACTTTTGTAAGGGAGGTAGTACATAGGCCAGAAGATATGCTTTCATTCACACATAATTTTGAATTACAAAAATATATTTGAACACACATTTCAGGAAGTTCTGAGGGTACCTTTGAAAAAATGTTTGCACCTTAGTTGTTCATTTAATATATTGACACTAGGATTCTCAGACAGAAATATGTGTTCATTTTTTATGTATTCCTAGCTGAGAGAGGAATATGCATAACTAATACAAATAAATAGAAGAGAGCAAATTACATGTGTATATGCATTCTTTTAATTGTGTATTTTTATTAGTAATATATAACTTTTTATTTGTGTGTCTAAACACATACGTTTATAACAATAAATTTGAATAAAGCTCAAGAGAAGAAAAAGGGATTTTCATAGTATCTTGCCACAGGAATTGTGCTCCTAAGTTGCTTTGACACAGATTCTCATGAGCATTTATGTAGGTAAACTTGCACTGAACTACATGACTTCCATTTTAGTTGAGGCTTGATGTTTCAGATGCTTTTGAAAACTCTCTGAAATACCACCTCCACCTATACCATTCACCTGAATTGACAGTAAATGTGATACACTTACATCTCATGCTTTTAGCCCAATTTGAAGCTGGCTCTATTTGTAATGCTAGACACACAAAAAAAATCAGATCAATTCTGCCCTTTATGTATATTTTTAAAGACAGATTATATATGGGTTCCCCACTAAAACATACAGATTCTTCAATGAAAGAAAGGAATATGTTGGTTAGTAAACTTTCTGTAGCCTTTCACAGCCATTTTCGACAGGCTGAATTATTCTCAGTCAGAAATGAGGAGATCTGTTTTAATTCTGCTCAGGTTTCAGTTATTTGGTTTGGCTGGGAGGCCTTTACTGAACCTGAAAGTGCTGAGTACTTCATGATTTTCCAGTTGACTGACAAATTTGGTATTCCAGCAACACCATGGACAGCCAGTGAAGAGGAATGGGAAGAAGAAATATGGAGTTTGATGCATCCACATTTTCTGCCCCTTATCACTGTTAATTCTAACTGGCTAATTAAAATCAAATCTGTAGATTTCTAAAGCAGAAACTCACTGGAAGTGGGTGTCTAATTTCTTTAGGCTGCTTGTAGAAGTTCAGCTTCATTTTTCCTTCTCTGGTCAGAATCGCTAGATGAAATAAAAATTCAGGATCACCAAGCTCAGTGTTTTTTCCATTTATAAATAACCTTTAATGTCTTTTGAATACTAACTTTATTAAGGCAGTTTCTACCTATTTTTGGCTTCTTCTTACTAATGAATGCAGATCTTATTTGTGTGAAAAAATGATAAATGGCTCTGGCCAAGGGCATTGGACTCTGGTCCTTAGCAGATTTTGACCTGTTGCCCAGGACTGGAAATTGATTACCCAAGCAGTGTGGAAAATGTTCCCAATTAATACAGTGCATAAAGTTTCACTGCAGCAATAAGATCCACTGCAAATTCACTAATCCACTTTGGAAACATCTTGTTACTGCCAAGGAAGTAACTACTTCTGTCATTATTTTCTATTAGCATATTTGGGTTTTGTATAAAAAAATAGCAATTTAAAATCTTCTGCAAAATGTCAGAAATGAAGGACACGTACATATTAATTTCCATGACATGGACATTATGAGGATGTTTCATCCCTCCAGGGAAAAAATATAAACAAAACCCACATGACAGAATATCCTGTTAATTCATTGCTTAAGGAATGTGAATCACTCCGGGAAATCTGGAGAAATAATTAAAAAAAAAAAAAAACAAACAAAAAGAAACCTTCCTGTCAGTATTTGGGTTAATACCTTCATGTGGCTCAGAAAGCTGATACTCTGTTCAGGCAGCACTACATTTCAGGAGGTACTTTTTTCCAAATCTGCGTCTGCAATCAGACTTGTGGTATCACTCTGATACCAAGGATTGCTGTTCACATTGAGTTAGCACTGTCATCTCCAGGTTGCCTCATCTGCTGAAAATCCTTGTTGATTCCAGTGGAAGTGCTGGAAGGATAGCTTACTAGCACGATAACATGATCTCTGCCTTGCCATTTAGTCATCTTTGTTATGCTGAAGTGAGACATAAACAGATTCTTTCCAGCTCAATTTGGTGTTTTCTTTTGCATCTCTGTTTCTTAATTATATGACTATTTTGATAAAGAATGGCTGTTCTTCCTTAATATTAACAAAGAAAAAATAACATACTTGAGATATTACAGAAATACCAGCTACATAAATAAGAGAACTGAAAGATTAGACGTTCAGTTACTGCAGTAACTATCTGCAATTCTTTGGTTTCCTCTTTTTTTCATGTTTAACTTCTAATAATGAAGAATATTAAGAAAACTAGACAGTTCTTCTCTGTGGGTAAACTCAGAATATTACTAGTAATATTTTAGTTGGGTATTTCAGTGCAGCAAAGACCTTCTAAAGCAATCAACACATGCTCTAAGGTCTTTATCACTGTATCTATTCTATTGCACTTTTACATTGAGAAACAAAATTGATTCTGGACTTTATCCAGTCTAATTTTCCAGTAAGTGGCAAACAGTATGTGCCTTTGAGCTCCAGTGAAAAGTGTCTGAATAGGAAGCAGTGCAAGTCATCACTAAGACAAACATTGCCAATGCTCTTCATATGTTCTAAGAGATAAGATGTTGCTGCTCTGCTTTCTGTTTTATTGACTATTGTTAGATGTTGAGTAAGAGAATGGTATTTTTTTAGTATTTTTTTCTTCTTCTTTTTATGAAAAACTTAAAGGAAGCTAAAATCTGTGCAGATATTCCTGTATTTATAAGCTTCAACTTCATTGAACACTACAAATAGACTCCTGCATATCTGATTTCTACCAGTGTTAATGGCTATTAGTGCAGTAGCTAGTCCATTACTCCCCCCTCCATTTTATTTATTTGTTTGTTTTTAAAAAACACACTGAAATGTGGTCTAAAAAGCTCTACAACTGAAGGAATTTTTAAAAAATAATCCATTCCTAAAATGCATGAACCATTCAAAACCAAAACATAGCGGGGGAGGGGTAGTTGATTTTCTAGTGCTAAACCTATTTAAACAGTAATTTTGCATGGTAGTTAAGACAAAAGATAATAGATCAGCTTCACCCTTCTCTGTTAGGAAGACTATATTCAATACTCACTGTAATTTTAATTGACAAGGTGCTTTCATGACAGTTGGTCTCTGTACAAGGATATCTTCCTACCCAAAACAAGAAGGAAGAAACACAATAGACTGTAATAACCCTCTTATGAGATGTCACTGTATTCTATGGTTAAGGAACTTAATAATTTGCATAAGATTTTTCTGATTTTGGCATCTAATTTTATTAAAATAAAATGGGAAATTAAGCACCTAAGTGTTTGTGGTTTGGGTACCCATGGCAACGTTCTGCACTTCTTTGTACACTACACAAAAGTTTAGTTTCTTAATTTTCAAAGTAATTTCTCCCATGCTAAATTTATGCACATACAGAAATTTTGGTATGTTTGAGCCCCAAGTAAGCTATCCACTTTTCAAATGCTCTGAGGTCTCTTTGAGTTAATTTAAGGAAGATGTAGGTATAATACCTTTTGAGAAATTCCTATGTCTTATCATTATTTGTTGTATCCCATTACTGTCCCAAACAGATTAAACTAGCATATAAACTATGATTATTTTTTAAAAAATCTTCTTTTTTTTTGAATGAAATCAGATCACAGGAGAATCCATCAACAGTGAAAGTGGAATGGGGAGGCCTGAAAAGATGAATGCTCACACAAACCCACATACAATTTCGCATAATATAGCAGGAATGTCAGTGTTATTCACCAGCAAATGAGGTGTGCAGTGAGGTGAAAGTTGTTGTTTCTGATTTAATGAATTTGCATATTCCAAGGCTAACAGCAGCTGCAGATAGATAAATGATTTTTAAGAGCAGCAATAGTATGAATTATTCTTAGGAAGCAGTATGCTTCAACTGGCCTTCTTTTGGCATGCAAGATCAAGATCCTAGCTTTATACTCAAGGCAGCTATGTACAGCTGCCTTTCCTCCACATTGTAACAATCGGATCCTGGGTACCTGGTGCTCTGCAAGTTAAATGTTTGTTGTCTCCTTTTTCTAAAGAAAGGAAGAAATTTTTGGTGTTTTGACCAGTGTTACGTTATCTGAAAATAAGACGTGTTTAACTTATTATGTGAGAGTATCGTACTTGCTGTGTCTGGCTATCTTGATACCAGAATTTTGGGTGCTAACCCTGTTCTGAAGGGGATTGTGAATAGCTATGGTGTCAAAAAAATAATTTCTTTAATTAGTCACTGACAACTAGGTAAGTTTAAAAATTTACTATATAAAAAATCATGTCTAAACATGAGATACCCTTAAAACTCTGATCTCATTCAGTAATATACAAAAATTGTATTTTATAATTTTGTAGTGTTTTCAAACAAATGCATCTCAACTCCTGTGAAAGGCACTCTGAGGTAGCCTGTTTGACTTTGCTTTGTGATAGAGTTAGGTTGTACATGCACATCATCTTCTGTCTGTAGGTGTGGTGGACAAAAGTCTACCACCCTCAAGCTCATCCTGCACTGTCACTGCCACATCCTCTGGAAGATTGCTGGATGAGCTGCTCCTGTGATCACTTTCCAATATAGTCCAAACAAAAAGTGCCAAGTCAGCAGAGATCACCTTTGTGGCTGTTTAAATTAGCCTGGCTTGTTTTGTCCAGAATGGAGCAATCACTTGAAAACACATGAAAGGACAGTAATTTTTGAGAAGCAGGTAGTTACAAACAACGGAGAGAGGGACAGGGATGATAGCCATTTATCTGATACCATTTCAACTGGAAGTCAACATGTGTCTCCAGCTTCAAGTTATAGAGAATATATAAATAAGTTGGTCTGTTACTAAGGTTCTTGATTTCTCTGTCTTTGAGAGTTTTAGAAACTAATAGATGCATTTAGCAAAGACAGATGATCTGAGTAGACTCTGAAATATCATTAAATCAAAGGTGTGAAAGGTATCTGGACCTTGTACCCTAAATAGAAACAGGAGAAAACTTGTGGGGAACAGCTCCAGGCAGGAGTGGATGAATAATGATTTCACAGAGGTTATTAGGAGCAAACAAAGTGCTTGTGTGGAATTTAATAGAGGATTTGTCATCAAAGAAAGCTCTTTCTCAGAATGCTGAAACTTTATGGATAAGGTGAGAATTGGCAAAAGTCAAGTTGAGATAGAAATTGTAAATTACAGCTAATAGTCAAAGGTACAGTAAAAAAGAGCAAGGAGTAGTAATCCAAATAGGACTCAAAACTAAATGAGTTCTTCTTAGGCTTCAGTACAGATGATGATGCTGAACACCGGGGCAAATGTGCAGTGATTGATGGGAAGGATGAAACTGCAGTGTGGAAAACCTGTGGAAGCAGAACTCAGATAATGAACATTTCTGAAATCAGGGTAAATTTCATAATCACCACCTACAGTTTTGGAAGAACTCTAGTGCATGAAATCTAGTTTATAAACATTTTAGGCCAGTCACACACAAAGAGGAAATGCTGCATGTTGTATTTCTATTTAAGAAAGAGTTGTGTTGTGTTAAGTGGAAGCAAACAAAACACAGCAGGAGAAGTGTTACAGGAAAACAGCTGATATATTTCAATAACTTTCTCAAGGCTATTAAATACAGGCACCCCTCGTGCATCAGGGAATTCCTGACTCACAAATCCTGGGAGGTTTAGGGTAACAACCTACAGAAGTATCACTGCTTCCATGTCCTAAGTTTATGCTCTTTCCCAGACACCTGTCAGTGAGAAGGTCATGACCTAGACAGGCTTTTGGTCAGACTCTCTACAAGCTTTCTTTTTTTCTCTCGGAAAGTAAGGAAAAGTCTTTACAAAAGCTACAGTGGAACAGACTAATCACCTATTTTTCCCTGATGAGAGCAGATTTCCTAGTTACAAGGTCTAATTCAAGTGGATTTCATAGCCCTTTTAATATTGTAAAGTAAATGGGGGTGGTAAGGAAAAAGTGAAGGGGAAAGGGCCATAGATAAGACTCAGATCCTCTCAAGCAGGAGCACCTCATGCATGGGTAGAAGAGTTCATCAAGGATAGGTTTCGGAGGTAATTTCATTTAATATGTCCACTGACAAGGTTGGTGCACATATAGGACTAGGCCAGTGAAATTTGACGACAATAACGTAGGAAGCTTTATTGCTACAGAGGAAGATGGGAATATTCTACAAGTAGTCTGACCCTGAGAACTGGAGTCACAGCTCTGGGATGAAATGTAATAATGCAGAAAGCAAGGCTACTCACTAGAGAACTAACAAGAATTTATGTTCTGAATTGGGAGTTCATCAGTTGGATATGACAGAGGCTAAAGATTTGGGTGCATCAATCAATCACTAGCAGCTGCAGGAAGAAACTGTGGTTTTTTGAGACCCTCAATCAAGGGAAATAATTCCACTAGGAACAGGGAAATATTAGTGTCATCATGCAAGACATTAGTAAGGCATTGCCTGGAAACATAATGTTCAGTTCTCATTATCCATGCTCAAGAGAGATGAGCACAAAATGAAGCAGGCTTGCAAAAAAATGTCCTGAAATAATCAGAGGAATGGAGAAATTACTTCATGAGAGGAAACAAACAAAAAAAAAATTTTGTTTGTAGTCACAGAAGATGAACTGGAGAGGATATGATCACCCTCTCTTGTACAAATGTTGCATTGAAATAAATGTGAGGAGAGAGATCAATTAACACAATTAACACAAGAAAAATGTAAACTGAAAGTGAATTCTTTAAAAAGGAAATAAAATATTGCGCCTAGTGATGCTAAATTCTAAATATATTTTCCGACAAAAACTCCTAAGCGTAAGGTAGAACTTAATCTCTGATTAAGAAAATTTTAGGACTTGGTTACCTGTGATGTCAAGAGCCTTGAGTCAGTTGCTCACGGAGTCTGATCCACAATCGTGTTTCTATGTCAGCAGGTATATTGTGGCTAGGCTAGACAAACATTTGAAGTGAGATTAGAATGGGACAATATTAGCTCTCTGGAAACCTCAAATCCTTTCATAGCACCTGACTAAAGCTTTTCTGTTAATAACGGCCATTTCTTGGCTTAAATAGCTTACATTGAACTGTTCCTTCCAATTTTCTTGAAAACATAGATAACCTCTTACTGAGTCTTGGGAAGAAAATGGACAGGAAAGCAGTGACTGGCCTTTCTCTGCTGATTTGCAGTGAGAGGTGGCTAGAAAGCAAGCACTAACTTGCACCAGTAATGTAGTTTTGTTCACCCTTCAATACTACTGTAAGTTTCAAGGGAAGATTGTACAGCCCTGCTCCCACAAGAGTTGTGAAATGACACAGACATGGTCCTGAGACCTCATCACATATTTTCAAATTCATAAAAAAAACTGCAGATAATTCAGAAGCAGGAAAAATGTGCATAAACTTGTTGAATAAATTATTTTCTAGATATAGGTCCTACTCATATAAGCAGTGCAATGAAGTATCTTTTAACTGAGGAATAATTGCTGTATACTACCAGTGATTTCAGTACTAAATTCTCTCTTTATCACAAACCCCCAAGGTTGTGCAATTAGAAAGGGGCAGACCCAGCTGAAGTGCAACATTAATACTCACAGCATTTTAATAGACTATAAATCTGTTTTGTTGTATGAATCAGATCTATAAGCAAGGACTTTTAATTATTGTTTATTCCAAGGAACTATAAAGAATGACAGTATTGCTACCTGTTGATGAAGATTTAACAGAGTAATTCAGTACAGCATCATTAGTGAATAGATATAAATACAGAAGTATTCTGTGTAGCCTCACTTGTTTGTTATTAAGGTTAGCAGTAAATGTGAGACAGAAAGCAAGTTTTTGACTTGAGCAATATAACTTATAACTACCACCAGAGCTTTACAACAATTGACTGAGTGATACTGACTGAAGCCCTTTCTGTATCCAAAGTACAGGTGCAAGTTTCTTCGTCCTAGCCACAGGGGCTGTGTATTTGTACAAGTGGATGTTCTCTGGCACAGTACTGCCTTTGAAGCTCTCCTATACAATTGCATAGAGGATCCAGCATTTTAAAGCATTATGTCAGCTAATCCTTTCAGGGAAGTTTTAGGTGTGCTAAAAAGTTGGATGAATGGTTACTACATTTTCCATAACTGTCTAGGTACCTAATTTTCTGTTGAAAATAAGAGGAAAAGAGGACCCATGTAGGACCTCATTCCTTTGAGCCCATGTGACTCAAGAACCCGTATCTCAATTTTTGAAGCAACTTAGATATCTAAGTTCATTTAAATATTATAGAAAATTACATGTTCATAGTTTAGAGGGTCTGAGAGGGGGGGCATTTTTTTTTAATTCCAAATAACTTAAGGGTATTTATAGCAGGAAAGGATTCCAGGCTCTGTTTCCAGTCCCATTCTTAGTAGTATTTCTGGGTTTTCATTACTGAAGCGTTGCTGCATAAGACATTCGAAAACCAGGGACGAGAGCTTAGTTCTGTCCCTATTTTATCTAAACCATCCAGGCACAAACCTACAGACCTCTTGTACTATTTTCTTTTGGGCTTTTTGTATGGGTGCATTTAAAGGTCATAGCTGAAGCCAATTACAGATGGAAATTTCAGTATAATCAGTAGCGGAGCTGTACAAGAAACCTCTGCTCCTAACTTGGAAACCTGGGCAAAGTGTCATGTCTTTGGTCACTTAAATGCATTTAAAAATCTGACATATGGAAGATTGAGCTCCTTGAAAGTTGCCAGAACTGACATTCCAAAGACTTTTTAGCATATCTGAGAATGTTAACTCCTAGTCTTAAAATGTCAGTAAGGTCTGAGCCTCTAGGGATCTCAGCTTTGCTGCTGTTGCTAAGTTTGAAATAAAGTTAGCAATACAAACAGTGAAGACTCCAGATATAGGAAGGTAGATCAGCTTCTCTTTGACCTCTCTGAAGCTACTGACAAAAGACCTTATTCTTTTTTTATTGAAATCAATGCATTTTTTTGGCATTGATTGCAGTGGGAACATGATTGAGCCCAAAGGTGCTAATTAGTGCTTATTGGGATAATGATTTTGATGTGGACACAAAAGCAGCTCTTCTGTGCTTTGCAATATTAATGAATCTGAAAAGCAAGGAGAGTGCAATAGGAATGAACCTCTAATGCCACTCAGAATGAGAATGTCTCTGCTGTGAACAGAATCTTTTCATTTTATTTTTTCTTCTGATTTGTGACAACTGTATTCCGAACTTTATTTAACTGTGCTAGTAAAGGGCCACAGTATATGCGTCCTTTCTACAGACAGCTGCAGTATCTTCTTTCCTGAGAAGTGATGACAAAGAACATTATGGCATATGAATCTGACAGTTAATGATGATAACTCACTTGGGCTTCCTTAAGTACATCAAGAAACCCTAACATCTGTAGTATCAAGTCCATCTATCAACTGAAACTCCAGTTTTAACACCAGGCTTTAGAGACTGTGGCAATACAGAAACATCTTCGATTTGGATTTTAGTGCCAGTTCCTTTCAGTGCCTAGCCAGATTTGTGCATGTTGTGTTCAACTTGCAATCTCACTTCAGCTGCTTCATGAAAGCCTGTTCTGCTCCTCAATATCTTCCAGCCCTTTTCTTGGACAGGATCACACTGGCACAAAATAAATAAAACAGGAAGGGAGGAGGGAACTGAAGCCTATGTGCCCACCTAATTTCACCTATTGATGAATACTGCTGACACAGGGTAGGATATAGGGATCTGATAAAACACTGGGACCCAAATGGGCCTTCTCTTAGTCCTGTATAAGACAGAAAGCACCATGAAGCAGCATGAAGTCTGTTTTTCACGTGGTAGCAGGATAAAGCACACCAGGTGCAGGCTGTGGAAGAGTTTTGTCCTTAAAATCCCAGATGTGGTTTAACCCAGCAGGCAGCTAAACACCACACAGCTGTTTGCTCACTGCCACACAGTGGGGAAAAAAAAGTAAAATTCATGGGTTGAGATAAAGACAGTTTAATAGGACAGAAAAGGAAGGAGATGATGATGATGATGATGATGATAATAATAATGACAAAAAAATATACAAATCAAGTGATGCACATCACCCACCAACTGATGCCCAGCCAGTTCCTGAGCAGTGGCCCCCGGGCAGCTTTCCCCCCAGTTTATATACTGAGCACGACATCACATGGTATGGAACACCCCTTTGGCCAGTTTGGGTCAGCTATCCTGGCTGTGTCTCTTCCCAGCTTCTTGTGCCCCCCCAGCCTACTCGCTGGCAGGGCAGGATGAGAAGCTGAAGAGTTCTTGACCACTGCTCAGCAACAACTATAACATCAGTGTGTTACCAACTTTCTTCCCATGTTAAATCCAAAACACAGCACTATACCAGCTACTGGGAAGAAAATTAACTCTATCCCAGTGAAAACCAGGACAATGGGTAAAGTATGAAGAGGGCAAATGCAGACTAATGGAGAAACAGCAAGTCATCAGTAATTATGTGGTTAGCATTTTTACCTGAGGAGTGCTGAACATACCCATAGAAAAATTCTGAGATGAGGCGAGAGTCTGTGTCAATTCCTGTCAGCATCCAGGGACCAGGTCAGGTGTGGAGCGTGTGGGACAGTGCCACTGAGACAGTGACTTTCTATATGCCTACAGGGAGCCGAAATTGGTGTATCTGCTTTACCCATTGGCACGATGGGAAAACCTGGGTATTTTTTATTTACTGTCAGCTTTCACAGTTGTGTTTTTAACAATAGGACCTCATGCTCTTGAAATGATGTGGACTGCATTCAAGCCTCAGTTGTACCTTTGTAACCCCACTGAATTCAAGTGGTAACTCAGGACACAGTCTAGACCAATATGGCTTTATCAAATGCAATCTCACTGAGAGCCTTATTTCTAAATGGATTTTTTAGTTAGTAAAGTGAAATAAATGTCTAGTAAATTTCTCAGAAAGCTATTCCCTTTGAAGAGTAAAATAAACATTTATAATAGATTAAACAAACAACACTAGCAAGAAAAACAGCAAGTACTGCCAGAGACGTGCCAAAGAAGATAAACCCCTCTATTTGGTCTTAATATTTTTAAAACAATCTATGTCAGTCAATGTGTCTTAATGTGCTGTTGTGTTATCTCAATGACTTTGGTACTGTATCTCTGCTACTACTACTGTTTTTCCCTCAGGCATTTCCTTACACAAAATATAACTGAACTGAATGTAATAGAGATGAAACAGAATTAGCAAATCTCCACGCATTTTAGAAATATTGGAAGCTCTGATGTTAACCAGGCCTCCCTTAGTTGACATAACATTGAAAAGTATATGCTTTTTTGCTGTCTACATTAGGAATGGCATTATTTTTAGTGTATTTATATTATTTAAAAGTGTTTCTCTCAAAGGTGAGAACAGGCAATGATTTAATTCCTACTATTTAGTCCTTTTATTATTTCTGCAACCAATATTGAAATCCATGATGGAGCAGGTTCTAGGCAAGCAAATGCTATCAGGAAGACTGTCCTGTGCTGCTTAAATTTTTTGTTCAGAATGAGTTAACTTCCTGGAATGCTACATAGTGGCTTTTACTTTCTTGGTGGGTTTTTCTCCCACTGAAGACCAAAGGATTAAGAAATGCACCTCCTATTAGTATTACTGGAAGTTGTGTGTTTAAATCTTACTAGGAATCAATGCAAGAAAAAAACTATCTAATTAAAGCTAATCTATGTTGCTAGAATACCAGCACTCCATAAATTAATTAAGTTTTGAGGTTCAGGAACAACGTGCAACTCATCAAGCAAACATCCATCTTAATACTGGAGGAGCCTAGGTTGCAGAGTTCTATTAATGTCAGTGGAATGCAGGGCCCAGCCTTGTGGAAAATGCTTAAAGTCTTCCAGTAGAAGTCCCTAAACTAAGGGACTAATCCCTCTGATAAGGAAAGAGTCAAGGCTGCATTTGTTTGGCAAGAGCTAGATCCAGACTTCTCTCCAAAATTTAAACATTCTCATAAACACAGCATAGAAATAACATTAGGAATATATCTCAGTACTTTCCTGGTGTGAAAAGAAGAAAGTATAAAGACCCAGATAGATAACAGAGCTTGGTAAATAATATTGCAGACACTGTAACAAAAGAAAGCCCCGTGAGTCTGAAAAGCAACACAGTCTGATTCAATAGCAAATTCTAAAGGTACTGATGGACTGGAGCCTCTCAGCCAGTTATGAACACAGTGCCAACAAGGTACTGTGAGTCAAAAAGCTCTCTTGTTCTCTCATGTTGGTCAACCACATGTGAAAACCAGTGAAATTAGCCCAAATCACTTGACCCAGCGATGTTGCTTGCAGAATTCTGCAAGAATGATGATACACTTCATTCACACCCTTCTCCGGAGCCCTGGTGCCTGCTGCAGAGGGTAGAGCAGAGCATGCGTACTCTCCAGGCAACAAACCCCTACTTCAGACCAGAATATTCATCTATTACGACTATTGTTCTCATGAAGAGTCCTAATTAATTCAGCTGAGCTACCTATGTGAATAACTGTTCACGAGTTATCAGTGAAGGCTAAACAACTTGGACTTCAATTTACCACATGTCTGATCAATAGCCACTAGCATACGTGGATCATCTGGCTAATTAAACAAGTTACTTTTGCTAGCATAAACAGGCTGTATGGAGAAAAATGCAATTTGTTAGGGCTGGAATACTGCAGAGAGTTTATCAGGAATTTTGGTTTTCTGTCAGTCTGCTAAGAAAATTTTTCTCTAAGAGCTCTATCTAGTCTGTCTTTCTCTCTTTTTTTTCCTTTCTTTCTTTTTCTTTTTTTTTCTTTTTTTCTCTTTTCTTTGGGAATTCACAGTTGGCAGGAGTAGAAACTGTTTGCAAAGAACAAATACCAGGATGTCTAGGTATTTTCTTCAGAAAGTCTAACTGTTCTGAGAGGTTTTGTTGAATGGCCTTTTAGACATATACTTTTGTATTTTTTTTTTCTGTATTAAGTTGTTCTTTTACTAAGTACTGAGCTCACTTAACTTAAGGTAAATGGATCCTTTTAATTTTAAAGATGTTTTAGCAACATATTACACACTGGCTGTGTATTTAGTGCTATTAATTCAATTCTGTCAGTAAAGCAAATAGAAAAGCCATCTACTGAATTTACTTCATCACCAGTTCATGAGTTCATAATCTGACATGACCATTCAGTGAAATGCTCTGCCCACCTGTAAGTTAATGTAAACTTAAGCTGATATAACGGATGTACCACCATGCCTGAGGGTAACACAACAACCATTTCACACCTTTCTTTTCTTTTTAGTTTTGACACTTGCATTTATTTTGAAGAAAATTATTTCACCAATCTCAGGTAAGCATGAGGATACATGGTTTCTTTCTTACTAATAAAGTAATCACAGATTTGTTTAAATCATCTTTTACATTATTATAAAGTCAAATTGGGGTTTTCAGATTTATTTTATTGTGTATTAATTTATATTTAATAAAGGAAAGTTCAACCTTTTTTTTTTTCATAAAGAACTTGTGTGAGATGAATAAAGCAACCTTAAATGATATATTCATCTATAAAGTGGAAAAGATATCTTCTAAATAAAATTGTGACATTGACAATCTGGTGCCTCAAAAAGGTGATAAAAATGAGAAGTTATACTAAGACAGACATTTAAGATAGATCCAATAAATCTGTTTCTAGCACTGCCTTTTTTTCTCCCTTGATTAAAACAGGAGAGTTCAAGTTACCTAAAACAGGTTCAAGAATGTAAATTTAAGATGTGTAACCCTGACATCTGCTGGGAAAGCAGCACAGCGAGCTGTAGGCAATCCAGGAGACTCCTGGAGTGCACGGATGATAACTTCCTCAGCCAGGTGATAGACAGCCCCACCAGAGGGGAGGCGAT
>JAVKLA010000047.1:20015223-20031931 GCA_034782735.1 Sagittarius serpentarius | reverse complement strand
GGAGATCTGCTCCACTGTGGACCTCCCTGGGCTGCAGGGGGACAGCCTGCCTCACCAAGGTCTTCCCCATGGGCTACAGGGGAATCTCTGCTCCGGCGCCTGGAGCACCTCCTGCCCCTCCTTCTTCACTGACCAGGGGGTCTGCAGAGTTGTTTCTCTCACATGTTCTCACTCGTCTCTCTGGCTGAAGTTGCCTTTTTTTTTCCCCACCTTTCTTAAATATGTTATCCCAGACAAACTACCACCGTCGCTGATGGGCTCAGCCTTGGCCAGCAGTGGGTCCGTCTTGAAGCCGGCTGGCATTGGCTATATCGGACATAGGGGAAGCTTCTAGCAGCTTCTCACAGACGCCACCTTTGCAGCACCCTCACTACCATAACTTTGCCACACAAACCCAGGACAGTGCAGCTATTGCAGAAGGTACTGTTGTACATAGCGTTGAGATTAACTGGCAGAAGAGCGACGGTGTTATAGCAGAGCGGTTAATCTGAAAAATAGTAACATTGTTCTAATGGGAAAATGTCTAATCTTTCCAGACTTCTCCAGTTTGCAGTGAAGCTTCTCAGTTCTGTTTGTGAAAGGTAAGAGAAGTGTAGAGAAAGTACCCAGTGTGGAAAATCATTTTGGCTGCACAGCCAGAGGTATTTCTGCACCTAGTGAAGAATATAGGCACCCTGTAAGATTTTATAGAAAAGGCCACAGCATATAGCCCTTTAAATATGTCACTAGGTGATACCTATCTTCATATCAGGGCCACTGAACATCTTTTTAAATTTGGACCTATTTCTTTATCTAGAAATAAATATTGAGTGGTATTAGGTATAAAGCCTCCATATAAAAAAAGATGGAAACTCGGTGATGCTTCTTGTTAATATTATTTTAGCTCCAGATGGATAAGAAATACATTCTTTTTAAATTTACTTTTTAATCTCTGCATTAACTTCAATCTCCAGAAGGCGTTTTCAGACCTTGCCACATACAATTTTCAGTAAAATATGATCACTTTTTCCAGTATGTCTCCTTAGACTGTAAGGCCTCATCTAAACTAGAGATAAGCATGGCAACAGACCAGGGGCATGTGGCAAAAGGGTATTGTGTCCATACAGGATACCCTCTTTCAATCACAAAAGCATTGACTGCACAGAGCACCGAGCCCAGACAACACGGTCTGTGTGGTGTTAACTTACCCTTTCATGCTTGGCAGAGTTTTTTAGCGCAGATGCATAATGGCTGTGGTTTATAGCATCTGTTTTCTCCCATTCTTGATTTTAGTTATGCATCTAAGGCAGAGGGGGTATAAGGTTTTCAAAAGCTGTACTCTTCCACTAGATCCTGCACTGAGAGTACTATGACTATGACAACCCTCCATGACAAGTTTTAGCTATGTTTTAGTATTCTTGAATTGCTACTTCTTTTTACTGTAAAGTTTTAAATCAGTGTGTTTCTTACAGTGATGTACTGTGCTGCAACATACAAACTAAGAGCCTCACCTTATGAAGTACAGTTTCTTTTACCAGGTGTTAAACACCTTCAGCTTACATCTAAGTAATTATCTCTGTATCTGTGAGACCAAAGAAATAAAATAGATGGGTTTTTTTTGTTTGTGGTTGTGTTTTTCTCCCGTGCTGAGCACATGCATCTTCCCTTTTCAGTTTCATTCAAATTCAGCATGTTTTTCACCTCTTAAAACATTCAAATTAATTTGAATGTCTTTGGCCCTCAGAAGTAGCAGCACACAGAAGGAGGATAAGTGCAGATCCCAATGGTTTTCTCTGTTCTCTTAACATGGATGATGAATGATGTGAAACCCAGAAGGAATTCCCTTAGCCATAATGGAGCAGCAGTAACAGGAGGGGCTTCAAAATGTCCAAAAGGCCCACTGGAACATCCTTCATCAATGGCCCTCAGCAGTCATTCAGACCCACTATTGCAAATAATTACTCTGGGTATAATAATATACATTCATATTCCAAATTAATACATAAAAACTTTAATACTACAATTACATTTTAAAGCAAAAAATCTATCCCTGTTTCTTGGTGTTAAACTCACCTTTCCAAAGTTCCTCTGGGTCCTAAGAGTGAGTGCTTTGTTATAAGTCAATCAGAATTTGGGGAAGTTAGGTCAGCATTCTGAGGTCTCCACTGGGAGGAATGTGACATTAGGGTTGGGGTTTCTTTCTCCTTTTTGCCAGGAGGCACATGATATTGATGTTGATCTAGATGGCATCTTCCTCCTCAGCCTTGGGTCTGTTTTGGTTGATTTTTATACATTCTGTTGACTTGGTCTGCCTGCATGCTCTTTCTCTTCACTGGTTTCCAATTATTCAGTTTATTTATTCTCTTTGTTATCTCTAAAACCATATTTTTTTACCTGAACAATTCCAAGTTGTACTCCTGTAGTGACCTTTGACCATTGTGGTTTGTGTTTCCAGTACAGGACCTTTAGTATCACCACGTGTCTGTACTCTTCCACATCACATTTTATTCTAGAATTATTCAATGTACACAGAGTAAACACTTGTTATTGCTATAAATTAAAGCTAAACTAAAATAAATTTGGACAATAGTTATCTGATTGCTATATAAATTGCTATCACAGCTGAACAAGAGAAGCCTATGCAAGTTCAGAGACCCTGAACTTGTCAGACCAACAAAAAACTTATGGTCTTTAAGAAATAAAAGGAAAATTATATTTTACTGGGCTACAGTTTGCCTGCTTCAGCTATTTCTAGACCTCGTCCTATTCTCTAAGGCTTTACACCAGAGTTTCAACCTTCCTTTTTGTGTTGGGAACCGATCGTACTGGGAAGAAAGCAGCTTTAGCAAGAGATCTAGGTGGTACCACATACTGTATTTTTAGGACTGTATTTTTGTTTATTCAGAAGACCTGGCACCAAAGGTAGGCAAACCATCATCTGTAATAATTGCATTTTAAAGAAGTGGGAGAATTCCAGCATAGCATCATCACCTTCTGTAGGCCAAAACCGTAATCCATACCCACACAGATGAATGTGCACATGTGATTCCATTGATGTGTCTAGAACTCATCGGTGCAGTCACAACCTTCATGGTTAGAAGCTGTCCTGATGGCAATTAGACGGTAGTGAAACCTGCATGTTATCCTCAGGTGTGTGGTGGGGTACAGGGACTTTTTACTTGGATTGAACCGTAATAGATGGGTGGAGTATACACACCTCTTCAGCATTTTCCAGTCACTTACTTGGTATCTCTTTTCAGCAACGTAGCCCTAATGAGTCCTACAGTTATAACCCCGAAAGATCACCAGGCATTTTACACAGAATGTGAATGCTGCACCTGAGGGCGTGAATCCCAGAAAGAAGCAAGGCATTGTGAAGCTGAGCCTAAGTTTCCTATGGGAATCTAGCTCCATAGAAACAGTTTGCTGGAAAAGACCTGTAAATGTAATAAGGATTAAACCATTCTTATTAGCAAGACAAAGCTGGAAGGTAGAGCTAGCATCTTTTATTAGACCATCCAATAAAACTTGGAAAAGCACACAAACTTTCAGAAGCTCTTCTGAAGGTGTAATTTTATAGCACTTATTCTAGAAACCCACGGGAGGTCACCTAACAGCATCCTATCTAAAAAGTGCTATTGGCTGGCTTAGCAATTATCCATATAGAAGTTCTCACTCACAGATAAAATCTACAGGATTTACTCCAAACTATGAAAGCAAAAGCAATAATTAATAATTCTGGATCTGAAAGAACTCAGCATCACCAGTAATGTTTTAATTTAATTTGATTTAATCACACTGTAAAGAAAATATAACTATAAGCATTTTGAAAAAAGGGAAACACTTAGTGAACAGCAATGTAATCTTCAGTTACTAAGCCTTCTCTCACACACTCTGTCCACGTGAAGTAAGGTAATGACTAGTAAAAGTTACCAGCATTAAAATAATGCAGTGCAAATGACAGTGCCATTAATAGTTTTATTAATTCATTTCTGTGTCTCTTTAAGTATAATGGACCCATTAATGCTGAAACTCAAGAAAAGTTATGACAGTGCAGTCACTATTTGTAAATACAGGAAGTCTGAGAACAAAGTTTCCTTTCCTTGCCCTTTCTTGAGCACAGATGTTGGGCGAGATTAAGTTTTCAATGCTGAGCTGCAGAAGTTGAACAGAACAGTCTTAAGCAGAACACCCCCCAGCCTGTACCCCACGCCCCAGGGGCAGCAGTGGGTCTGCACTGCCCTTTGTATGCCTGAGTGGAATAATCAAACCGCACAGGTTTAAGAGAAAGAAACCAGGATCACAACCAGAAAATAACTGGAGAAGCGTGGAAAAAAAGAGGAGAGCATGTTGTGAAGAAGAGTAAGTAGAGATTAAAAAATAACAGGAAAAGGGAATTAGAGGAGCTAAATGGAAAAGGGAATTAGAGGAGCTAAATGGGAAGAGTGTGAAAGGAGTGGAATAATGCTAAGATATTAGACTACATGTGCAGTAAATCCACTGACATCTTGAATTAAGATCAATTCAGTTATTTTCTATTTTTCTAAAATGTCAAGGTGCACCCTAGTTAATAAAATCAATTTGCAAAAAAAGGCTGCAAGTACTACTGTCTTTATTAAGGACATACCTGCTGTGCTACTGTTTTTATTATCATTTCAAAGAGGAGACTTCTTAGTTCCTTACTGAAATTTGGGGGTAAGATTTAACCTCAGGCAAAAAAAAAAGTGTATGTCATGGAAATTCTGCCTATGCTAATGGAGAAGTTTGCCCTACACTGTTTTTCTGAATGCTTTCTTTAGTTTTCTCATGCTTTGTCTATTATACACATAGACTTTGAACCTCTGTTGCCCCTGAATTTAGTATTCTGCATCCTGACCTTTTAGAAGGGACACAGCTTCTGAATCAATGGACTGTGTTATGCCGAAGCTCAGGTGTGGTCTCCGTGGCTAATCTTTCCACAGGCTTTGAAATCAAGGGCCACAACCTCTTGCTATACTGCAGTTTCAAACAAGTTTTGATTCTGGAAAAAAACAAGGCACTCATTAATGACTGTATCAACAGTATTATTGACAGAAAACCAAAACAAAATTCTGGGTATGACTTTTACAAAACAGATTAACTATATAGGACAGCATAAGACAGGCAAATAGATTGTAACATTCTCAGAATAACTCCCTTCTGGTCAATGGAGTAAGACCAAGTTTGCATTTGTCCCATTGGATTAAAAAAATTAATTGTGGAAATAGGTCCTTTGCTTCAAAACTAGAGATTTTTTTTTATTAGTATTCTTGCTTAGAACAGGTGACTGAATTGTACAGTAGAATCTCTGAGGTTCTGGTTTAAGAACTTTACGAAGTCTGATATCAGCTCTAGATAAAATATATAGGACTAAATGGACCATGAATGGTGTTTGTAAAATAACTTCTGTTTTTTCGAATTTAATACATATTTCTATCCTGTGCAATACATAAATATTCAGTGGCTTAAATATGCTCAGCCACGTGCTCCTTTAAAATGTACTGGCATAAATCTTCTGTATCTTCACTGATACCCAGGTGGTCTCATTGTCATTTCCATTTAAGTTGGAGACATCTCACGCCATCTGCTTTCAAATTATAAAAATTAGTTTTTAAACTTCTCTCTGAATGCTGCATGAGAACTTGGATATTGCAATGAATGTAGCTGAGACAGGTCAGTAAATCTTGACTGTATTTGTATTTGTTGTCTGTGTAGGCCTGGAAACAGAAAAAAACAGTGAGGGAACCTTCAAATTTACAAAGAGTTTCTTTGCCTGATCATACTTGAATGATACTTATTGTGAGACTGAGATTGGTTGAATTATGTTCATCTTGCTGTGGCTCTAGTTCCACTGGAATAATAGTGGAAGAGGAATTTTAAAGATGAAAAGAGAGAAGTTATCATCTGCGCTATACAAAAATAAAGACATCTCATGTTAAATAAAATATATCTCATGGATCTGTTGATCATACTGGCCTGATTAAATAAACATGGCACCTCATTCTGTTGAAAGTCTCCTGTTCTTCCTGTGAAAGAGCACTATTCCCCTAATGTACTGCTGAGGAATGCAAGGCAAATATCATCAGGAGGGATCAATGAAGGAAAGAATGTTCAAATAGTGAAATATCTACCTTGGATTATATCCTAATTGGATATTACATTAGTCTAAATTTATTTCACTCTCATATTACCTTATTTGAGTCATTAGAGACTAATGAAAGCTAATGTCAATTAGTTAAATTCTTGTTATGTGCCATCTAACAGTTGTCTGTGAACCACACTGTATAAGAAATAGGCATTGATGCATTTCCTAATTAATAAAATAATACTTTGGGAGGAGGGAGGGAAGGGAGATACCTTTTCAGATTTCCTGTCATTCTTCATAATTCAAAAACTTGGTTGTTATCTTATGAATTTGTAATTGAGAATCCATTATCTCATGTGAAAGTATATTCAGTATAGTGCATTCAAGTTTCCCTTTTTAAAAAAAATTAATTTTCTTCATAGAGGTAAACAGTGGCAAAGAGCTATTGCAAGATAACCTCTTGTGAACTGTCAAAAAGAGATCTCCTCTCAGTCTCAGTCATGACAACGACCTGCTCTTCTTGGATCTAGAGATTCAGGTCCTACACTTACCCTTTCCAGACCATTTCTAAGTTTGTCCTTTCTAAGTTTGAACTTGGGTAAACTACATTTCACCTGCATACCTGGATTTCTTGCCTATGAAATCTCATCAGTAATAGCACCTATCTCAAAAGGGGGGCTTCTAAAGAGATGGAAGAGGTAATAAAAAATATAACACTTTTAAAATATTTAATATTACGAAAAGCATCCTCATTCCAAGATGATCTGACAGTCAGTCAGTATGTGCCGGAAATCCAGCTCCCCTTCTAAGGCAAGTGTTACCTCCAGACACTTCTGGCTGACCTTCCTGTCCTCTGCAGAGGTGTATGTTGCGATAAACACATATTGGGTTTTCCCTCTTCAACAACGAAAAAAATCAGGCATAAATCCAGCCCTTTACATGATGAGAGCAAAGGATTGCTCTCTCTACGTCCTTCTGTCCTTAACACTGTAAAACAGCTAACTGCAAATAAATATGCTTAAAAACTATGCACCTGATTAAGCTATAATTTAAACGCCTTTCAGGGATGCAACCGGAGTCTGAACATGGCTCAAACTCTGAGGACGGTTGCCTGGCATCTGTGGGGTGGGAGAAAGGCAAACTGTAAATAACAAAGCCGTGTAGCGGGGCACCTGTCTCCGGTACCTGCTGAGAAATCTTTGAAGGCAGAATGCCGCTGCTGAAATAATTTTAATGGTGGGTATTTTTAACTTTTGTTGTTAAGAACTCATCTGTCCCACTGAGTTCCATTTCTTTTGTGACATTGAGCCTCTTTAAAACTGTAAATAATGAAAGCACAATTTTCTTTGTGCTCTGAAAGTTCTCTTCTCCACAAAATATTAGAAGTTCAAGAGCATAAATAAGTTTTTCCATAAAATCTAAGCAGAAATATCTTTCTAGTGAGTATTTTGTTTACATTTTTGACAACAGGGAGTAAATTTTCAGTGCACAGCTTGAGACTTTGCAGAAGATTCAACTCTCATTAACTTTAAAAAGAATTTTATAACTTGTCATTCATGTACCATATGAAAGCTAACTCTTGGGTGTGACGCTTGAGTATCTACTCTTCAATAATTTTAACAAAGTATCCAGTATCTGTGTCATTATTGGCAATACAATAACATTTATTAAAAAAATTTATCACTGGCATTGAAGAGTACAGCTGTGGATAAGAGAGTGAGTGCATGTTTTGTTGACAACTGCCAGGACACTGCTAATAAATGTGCAGCGCCACACAGTTATTGGCATGTCCATATGGAAAAGTATTTTTGCTTTAATACAGCAAAATGAAAAATAGTCATTGTTCATCATCCCTTACTTAAAGCTCTTCTTCTCCTTGTTGGATATAGATTTGGCAAAGCCAGCACACAGCAATGTTACCTGCTAAGAAACAGAGATCATTTAAAATTTGCAGGCAAGAAGTTTTGTGGTGGGAGCACTGCTCTTGGACACTAGAAATGTGGGTTCTGTCCCCTTTCTCCTGGTGTCCTGCAATGTAATATTGGGAAGGTCACCTTCAGCTACATTTGAAAGGGTTTTGGTGGGAATTATGTGCTTTGCTATCATTCCTCCCTATGCTCACTCCTCCACCTTTCCCATGTTCCTGTTTGCAAACTGTGGCACTGATCTCCCGGTAAGAGATTTTAAGATAAATTAGTACGAAGCTATGTATAAGAACTACCATTATTGATAAGATCAACAGTATGATTGCATTGAACAAGAAATGAGCTAAAACGAAGCAGCATTAGCACAAGAAGGTAGCAGTTTGTTTGTGTCCATTCAGTAATACCACTGGCAGCACTGAGATGCATCATTACATAAAGCAGCAGGCATGCTTACTCCAGGCATTTTCAATGTCCACCTTCTATGTCTGAATTTATTCATATCAATGGAGTTACACTGATATTAAACAGAAATTTATTCAGTGGTGGTGACTCAAGCTTCAGATTTAGAAAACTGTCATTCAGTTACTGTACAGGGTACATGCTTTCAGTTCTGATAGTGGGGCTGATTCTGCTTCCACTGAAAGCAAAGGTGAAATTCAGTGTTTCTGGACTGAACTGCATGCTTTGCTAAAATACTCTGGGTGTCACGGAAGGGGCTGGGAGGTGTCTGGAAGATAAGTATGCTGTAGCATTTCGTATTTTGCATCCAACTGCATACTGGGAAATGGTTTTATATGCATAAACTAATTTCAAGAGGGGCTCCATGCTATACTTTAAGGGATTTACAAGACCCAGATAGAAAAATGTTTCTAAAAAAAATGTAAGGAGGAAACTTTCCATCCTTATAGATTCAGGAGCTAGAAAGGAGATTTGGCACCAGAAAATGATATAGAAAATTCTGTTTTAGTTATTTGCATCTGCAGTTTAAAAGAGACGCAATACTGCCAAACAAACAGAGCTCAGCAGGATAGCTGAACGATCAAGGAAGCTGCAAGAAGCTGAGCCTGCTTAAATTATGCCATGTTTTGTACAATCTCATTAGTTTGCATACAGAGACTGTAGGCCCATTTCAGGAGCCTTTGCAAGGCATAAGGAATAATATTGCTAGGAATGGCAGAATGTTTAATTAGGTTTGAAAGATTTGATTATATAATGCAATATACATCACGGTAGACTAAACAAAATATTGGGGATTCTGATTTAATGTCTGTGTATACATACAAAGAGGGCGTCACAATAACTGAAGGTCGTTCTTTTTTCACCTTTTCCCCCACCTAGCTGTATTTAAGTTACAAGGTTATCACTGCAATAATCTCAGTATCAAATATCTGAGAAAAGACTCGATATTTACATTTTTATAGATTTGAATTATGAGTCAAGGCAAGCAAATTACAGCATTAAAAGATGATTGAAAAGTCAAGATGCTGTGGTGCAATATCAGATACTGCACTGAATCAGCTTGCCTTTTATTCCATTGCGAAAAAAAGAAAGAAAAAAACCCACAGGTTAGAATGGCTTGTAAATCATTAACTCTTTATGAAGAAGTACTGCCAAGTCAAAACTCTGACAAGAGAACTTCTAAAGCAGGCTGCTTTTTGTTGTCATAGTACAGCATAGCTGTTAGGGATTATTTTACAAGGGAAAAAAATTCTAGAGAAAACAAAACACCTTCACAGAACATTGCTTTAATGCAATAGCAGACCAGCTCCGCAAGGCGCAGAGCATTTCCTTCCTCTGAGTTGCTGAAGACTTTCAGATGCTGTGGAATATAATGGGACTTAAAGGTGGTTAACACTAAATGGCTTGAACCTGGACCCTAACTTTGTGATTAGATCCCAGATTTTTCCTGTGAATGTGCAAATGGCTGGGTCTCCATATATCCCACCCAGCAGAAGCACCAGACTTAGAGTGTAATTGCCTCCAGCCTTATTTAGGCAGTAGAGACCTAAGCACTACAGGAAATCAGGTCAGAGTTGCAGTGGCCTGAATTTCCCCTGGCAGTGTCCCTTTTCTTTCCATGGCTCACGTAGGGAAGCTAGGGCTTCAGTGCTCTCAAGCTCAGCACCTGGAGTCAGAAGGGATAACTGTAAATTACTTGTCTTGAAGTGGACTGACTGTTCACCAACTGCAGAGAGGGGACCTCAGTTTGCAAACACCTAAGAGGGGGAAAAAGCCCTTTCACTGTTAGCTACTCTTGATTATGCATAAAAGCTGCCTCTTCTTCTCAGAGCAGCATAGGTTAGAGCATGAAATAATCTCATGCTTCATACAACAACTTCTTTTCCCACCTCTAGGCAAAGTTAGTGTTGATTATGCATTTTCTAGAAGTGCTTCCTTAGAGGCTGACGGATGTTACGCTGCAGATAACCGTGATGGGCCTACATCCCTCCAAGGTGCTGCTGGTGGTGGCGGTACCTCTGGGTATGTCACAAGGGGCACCTTGTGAAGACACAACCAGACACCTAAGGGATTCTTATCCCTTCATCACTGTACGGTTATGCCTGAATTTATACAGGAGCCACTCAGTATGTTATTTACATTAACATACATCCCAAGTGCCTCTGTTCTGCTCACAGGTATAAGGAACTCTCACAGCTAATTAGCAATTTGCGGTCATATGTGCATCTATTTTCATAAGAGAGTGAGATGGAAAAAATATGTCTACACTTGAATTTGCATCATTGGTGACAAAACTTGATTTGATTTTGTGGCCATTAAGTTAAATTCAAAGTGTTATGTTGTCAGTCCTGGTGACTGAAGTTTCCTTCAAGTGATAATAAAGCAGAGAGAATACTACCACGGCCTTTCTCCAATATGGAAAAGTTGTTTTTACACATGCAGACACCCACAGGCTTACTTAAGCACCGTGTTGTGGAGGGACTGATTTTCTAGGTTGTCCTCCTGCTTAGTTCAGAGTCTCTTGCTGAGACAGTCAGCAGTGAAATTGCTACCAACTTACTGTGTGGGGGTGGTGATAATGGGTATGATCCCCCTTATGTTATAATCACAGGCTTATATGATATACTCCTCAGACACATGAAATAAATGGAGACAATGAAGAAAATATATTTGACTATCAACAACTTTAAGCCAACAGATCCCCTGATTTTTGTAAAATTTTTCTTTTGGTCACAGTTCCATATAGCTTTGCAGTTACAAAATAAACAACTTTTATCAGTAGTTTGCAAAGTCCAATGACTAGGTCTCCCCTTCATTTACACTTACCCCATTCCAGGAACTTCTGAAGTGTTATCCCCAATTTACACTAAACACATGTGAAACCATGATCACAGTGTTCAATTCTAAATTTCAATAATTACACTTCTCTCAGAAATCAGCTTTTTCCTCTTAATCCTATTATGTTGTATTCTCTTTTGCTTTTCCTCCCTTGCATCTCTTAGCAAGCCCCTCAGCTGTTTTTATATAGTTTCTATTTTTACCAGCCTTGCTATGTTCAAAATCTACTTTTGACTTTGAGGCCTATTGGCTTTTGAGTTTAAGATGCAGAAAGATAAAGAGTTACAGCTGTGGTCAGAAAAGTATTCCTGTTCGCTCATCTTTTTATGCTTATCTATACCTTCAACAGAGGGAATAAAAGCAAAAATAGCATGTAGTTTGAGTGGGAGATCACCAGATAGGACTTACGATTTCCTAAGCGTTACACAGTTTTCTGTGATAAAGTCCACCCTGCAGTAACATTTGTTGCTTTTTTTATCCAAACTGAGACTGATGATTTAGCCACACCACCTAATTTTAAACATCTACATTTCAAGTGTCTAAATTTTGTGGCCCGGTTAGGAGGGTAATATTGCTGTACTTTCCTGTATAATCAAAGACTATTAAGAAGGGTAAGTGGCTAAAAAAATGAAATATATGCAAGTTAGAAGAGGCAGAGCTGATCAGGAGAATCTGGATTTGTGCCTCGGCAACAAATTAAATGAGTTCAGCCAAAAAAAAAATCAAAACAACTCTTACAGTCTTACTGAGCAATGACTATTTGGAATCATTGAAGAAGTAATAGAGCAAAAAAAAAATCAGGAAAAAATAATTCAGTAGTGTCACAAGCTTTGTATCTTTTTCTTTCTTCTTTTTTAATAACAAAACGAACTTTGGTTGTAACACGAACTATTTCACTTTGTGTCAATGTTAATTTTGGTGTCTAGTTAACTGCTGAGGTACGTGGTGGCCTCTGCAGTTCTGCGGTTTTCATGTCCCGGTTTCTTCTGCATATGCAGACTGGGTATGTCTCTGGCTGGCTCTAATGCATACTCCCATAATGCATTATGGTCTTTCTTTTATTGTCACTATACAGCCCACATTTTGCATTGTATCTCCTCTATCCACTGTATCATTTTAGGCACAGGCCAAAGCTCTGGAGTTTCCTTGGGATTACTGTGAGGGTATATGTTGGCATCATTAGGACAAGACCATTCTGCAATCTCCAAATTTTTAGTTATGTGAAATAAAATACATTTAATGTTAGCAAAGAATTTCTTTACAGAAATCCTTCATAAAATAGAAGTAATGTAAGTATATAAAAGATCACAGAAGAAAAGATAAATACGGAAAATAAAATCTTCATGGCTTTTAATGCTCATTCAGAACAATAGCAGTTGGACCGGAATGTACTTTCCTTCCAGCTATTGCATTTTATCCCAAAGAAGTGAAGCGATACATAGTTTAAGAAAACATCTACTGAACATGTGTAACCATGCCATTGAGGTCACTTCCCTCCATTCCCTGCAACACAGCAGAATAAACGTCACCCAGGTTTAGGCATGCAATTAAATTCTTATTCTTATGCCCTGAGGGAAAAAATCTCACTCTCCAAAAATTTTTTATTTGTTGGATTTTTAGTGGGATGGAGTTAAAATTAATACTTTCAGATTAAGTATTTTTTTAAAGATTGGTCTTTTCCCACTAATGTTGATTACAAAATTTCTACCGGTTCCATAGAAGCAGAGGTAAACTAATGGTGAACATATTTAATCTGAGGTTTCTACACGCTAAACTCCTGCGAAGAGCTGAGTTGGCAGAAGAAAGCAATAATTTCATGAGAATTTCAGTTTGAAGTCAAACTTTTAAATCACCTTCAAGCAACTTCAAAGTTCTTTAAAAGCGTAAGCTTATTTTTTATTTTAAAACAAAATGCTCATTTTTTAAATTTTAAGCAAGACTATGGGAACTTGTAAGGACTTCTGTTGAAAACAAACACCTTGGTGAATCAGGTACAATTTGTTTTAGTGGGTCTGAGTCTCAATTGTTTTAAAAAAAGTTTGAAGAAAGTGCAAGCTGTCAGATCTAAAAAACATGACTTATGTTTTCCAGAACAAGATTATAAATCTGAGGTCTTCAGCCTGTCATATAATTATTTTAGAAGACAAAACAATAAACTAGTAGAACTCCAGACTCATTCTCTTAGGAAAAGCAGATATACACTTTGTTTAAAAATAGATGTACTTTCTCTAGCAAAAAAAAAAGATGCTTGTTCATCAATTTTACTTGTTTTACAACTTTTATTACCAGAAACTACCCTTACTCTATAAATGAAAATGTGAAAGAGGCATCTTGCATAGTCTCTGAACTCAATGATCCATTAAATAAGTGCTTTTAATCTCTTGACAGAGGGAGAGAATATAAGCTTTGACAACGTGCTTCGGTCTCAAACCCAGCACATTGCTGATCTGCTTCAGAAACACAGCGGTGGTCACCCAGAAAGTTGCCTCTCCCAAAGTGTCAGCCTGGGGGCAAGCTGCTCTCCCGCTCACTGCAGCTACTTGCTGAGAAGAGAGCAGCAGCTCTGCACCCACCCGTCTTGCTGACGAGCAGCTTGGGTGGAAACGCAGAGGAAGCCAGAGCACCTCTACAGCCCTGAACGTGGTTACAATAACCAGACTGCAGTCTGATGCAGTGAGAATGTAGGTATGAGGTGGGAAATACGCCAGTTCTCTGTGATAATTTCTGTTTATTTTGATGAAATTCAGAACACATCTGAGTAACAGAAAAATGTTTGCTTCTCATCCAAAAGCCATGTTTCAGAGGAGCGGTTCTCAATGGGAAAAGGTCCAGTCTTCCTTTGTGTGGCAGCTTGACAGGAAGCAGTCACAGCCTTGCTTTGCAAATCCTGCTAACAGCCACTTGGTAGAATATTAATCTGTTTTGAAATGTGAAATGTTATACTAAATTACCCAGAAAATGATTCTGGTTCAAATGGCATTTCTATATAATACCTGTCCCTTCAGCTAAACGTAAGGTTAAGTTTCATGGAACTTAAGCAGTATGTACCAGTAGGAGCATCGTTGAGCATGTTGCTGAGAAATTGTTTCATTTTATGCTTCAGGTAACAAGCATGAAGATTACTCATGGCTCCTTCTTCCCTCACTTAGCCTTGGTCAGAGCAGGAGATTAGCAGCAGATTAGCAGAGACCCACCAGGACCTTTCACTCAGTATTGCCCTGTCTATTTTGCAGGAGTCTCCTGCAACTTCCCACCGTCTCACACAGCTCAAAGGAAGGAAGTGAAGCATCAGTGCTACCAAAAGAAAGAGAAAGTGGAAGAAACAGTTCGGAATCTTCCCAGCACTGCTAGTATATTGGAGCTTATGTCTTTGTTCACTTCCCGACAGAAGCGCTGGTGGCTCCTCTGGCTGGGATGTGGACACTTGAGTGAGAGGGAGATTGAAAGGACAGGATGAGTCAGCCCTGCAAGCCAGCCACAGATGTTTTACTTCAGCGCATAGTACCCTCTTGGCACTCAGCGCCTGTCTTACTAGATGGAAAGCTTATATGGGAGAGAAAAATTCCTCTGAAACTCTGCTCCAGAAGATCAAAGTCATAAGCTTCTGAAAATCGTACTTGGGCATTTGTTAGGAGAAAAGAGAGGAGAGGGATGAAGAGAATGGCAATGGAGACACAAAGTCGGGTCTGAGAAGGCGTGATCTGGGGATACACAGGAGAAGAAAGAGAACGTGACAGGACTTCAGCTGTGAAGGAAAAGAAGACATCAAAAAGCAGTTGTGGAGAATAATAGAGAACTTTATAACTACTACAGCATTTTTCTTTTCTGAACATTAGAGCAAATGCTTGGATCTGTTTTCCTCTACTGTCACAAACTGCTGTGAAATGCATTAGCAAGGTATAATTTGCATTGCATATAGCAAAGTATAGGAATCATGTATGCCTACACGTACAAACAAGTGCAGGTAGCTGTACGTTGTCAGTGCTTTTATGTGAAGCCAGCTTTAATGCAGAAGCTGTAAAGTCACAGGATATATTACCTATAGAATAACACTGTACTGAGGGCACCTTGGCTTCTAGGCTGGGTCAGGTTGACGTGCAGAGGCTGGGAGGACAGCTGTCTGTCTTATTTATCTAGGTAACCTGTTGGTGTGAGCGAGAGCTGAGGGACCACATGGTGGTCTAGCAGAGCGCTGCATTACTTCTCCCCGCTGTCTCTGCCATAGGGAGGCATAGCCAAGGGATGACTTGCAAGTACTTTAGCTCAAGTGGCAGAGGCCTGTGCATTTGACCTGGAAAATAAAAAAGGTCACAGGAAATGTCCATTGGCTTTGGGAAAAAAAAAAATCCATTGGGGAGTCTAATGAAAAAAAACGGACATTTTCTGCACAGAGAAAATATAGAAGAAATAAGTTTTCTAACTTATTCCAGGATAAATCTTGTTGTTAATCAATATGGGAGATAATATGCATCCACAAACTGCAATTTTTGGTTATTATTTTGCTTGTTAAAAAAAAAGAAAAACCCTAGGCAATTGTATTAAACTAGCAGCGCTACTTTGCTAAATGAAAGGTAAGATTGCAAAGCCAGCTGCTCAGAGTAAGGGAAAGCTGTAATGAAGATTACCAGTGCTCCTTTTGTACATCTGCATTGGAATTAATTGCATAATCATATAACATTTTTTCACAAAACTCCTGCCTTATTCAGTGCACAGCATAAATGGAGTTCACTGAATGCATAACTTCAATATTTCAAATATGGGGAGCTTTCAATATTCAAGTGATTGATTCTAAATACTTAAAAATTGGTTTGGTTTGCATACAAATTGATCCTGAATTAGGCAATGGTCATGTCCATGATGAAAACACTTCAGTTAAATGACACATAGAGAAAGCTTAATTGATACTTTATGATTTCTCAGCAGATGTCTGTATTCAAATGGAATTACTGTAAAAGAATTTGCTAGAAAGATGTAGGTACTGTATCTGAATAAACTATTTGCATTTGCTAAAATGAAGTTATATGTAGTAGGAGGTGCTGGTTATATCAGCAAGCCATAAACATGCCTTTATTCTTGTCTCTCTTTTTCATATTGTGCATTAATATGAATGCAGAATGGCACCAATTCCCTGTATATTGTAACAAGCTTCATGCTCATGCAACTCTCTTAATTTCAGTCTTTTGCCACCTGACTGCCTGTTATAGTGGTAAAACCCAGTCTATACACATACATACTATATTTAATGCCCTAGCATTTCTTTTTATAGAAAGAATAAAATCATATGAGAATTTTGTAGGGCTAAGAATTTAACTTCTAAGTGAAAAGTGGGGCATAGCTGACACAAATGGTTTTATATTGCCCGGGGGGGGGGGGGGGAAGAGCAACAAAAAAAAAACAAAAAATA
>JAVKLA010000047.1:20002585-20015213 GCA_034782735.1 Sagittarius serpentarius | reverse complement strand
GGCGCCCCCCCAACAGCCAAAAAAAAAAAACCAAACAGAAGAAGAGTAAAATTTTACATGTGGGTTCTAATAAGATTGTGAGTACCAGTTCATTTTCCCCCTCTTCCAGTCTCAGTGTAAGTGACTATGCATTTACCGTATGTCCTTGCAATGCATTCTGTCTTTGTAACCCTATTCTCTCCCTGTACTAAAGCCCTCATGAGGCTATGAAGAACATTATGCAGAAAAATAAATGCAGATTGGATATCAATATGTGAAATAAAATGCTGCCAGTGCTTTTTATCCTTTCTGCAATTTGATCCAAATGCTGTGACTAGGTTACTATGGTTAAGATTAATGGGTAAATTATTTTCCCACAAGAAATCACCGCTTTCCTCAACTTAATTACCAGATGTTAAAAAAAGAACAAGTAGTTATTCTTCTGTGTACTCATCTGTACCCTTTAGCTGATTACAGGCAAATTCAAAGTGTTTTTGTGTAGCTTTTGCTGTGATGTTGCACGATTCTTAAGGTTAACAATGATCTGTACCTATAACATAGTCTGGCTTGTAGTCATACACTGATAGCCATTACGTTAGCTGTGTGTGCCCCTTCAATCAGGTGCTTTGTCAAACAGGTAGAATCTGTAACGTTTTACGGAGCCTCTTGCTCACTGCTTCTTTTACATGCATGACTGGGAACAGAAGACAGAGCCAAAGTCCCAGATGGTGTAATAGACTGTATTAACTCAGACCGCCTTCATACTACGAGGGCAAGTCCATAATTTACAAGGGTAAACATTCTACAAGGAAGAACTGGAAAGGTTCAAATGCATGCACCGGGGAACATCAAAACTTCTAAGCTGTACTGGAAAAAGGGGAATCCTTTATGGCAGTTCTGCACTGCTAGAGCAGCACAAATGAGTCATGCCAGGCTTAAGTGTCCTATTCACTTTGTGGAGATGTAAAGGATTCACAAAACTGAAGACAGGGAAGAGTCGGACTATTGACATTTTCAAGGGAGATTCATTTCGTCCACTGACATATGGAAAGGGGAGCCTCAAGACATTCAGCTGATTAATTTCTTGGGGTTTTGAGTAAACTTTCACTTTCAGTTTCAGGTTGTCACGTATTCTACAGTCTCCAATAATTGAGCAATGTATTTGAAGCTAGTATTTTATCTTTGATAGGATTCTACCTCCAGACCGGCAGAGACAGTATCAGTAGGTTAAACTCTTTGAACTGAATTAGTGAGCCAAGTACTCCTACTAATGTGCAGCAGAACTCACTCCTACATTTTTATTCGTACTTCCTGTTATGAATCCAAACCCAAAATTATGATTTCATAAAGGACTGTGAATAACTAGAACTGCAATTCTTGCATAAACTACTGTTGTCAGGTTTAGCAGATAGAAAAGAACTGTGGTTGACACTCCAAGTAAGTCACTACAGTCTTCATTTCAATGTATATTTATGAAAATATCACAAAAAGTGTTAAAATCCATACAGGTATTGGTAATTTTAGTTTTTATTTTACTTTATTATTTTTTATTATGATTGCAAATATTTTGTTGAAGTTAATGCTCTAAGTATCCTGTTGAAGTTGTACTATTACTGCAGCTGTGATTAGTGCTATGTGTGGTAGTAGGTCCTCATGTTTCATAGTTTTCTCCAGCAGCCTTCCTACAGCTATTCATAACTGTGTCAGGGACATTAAAATCTTACGATTCAGGGTTATTTATTTGTAATGATCATCTATGCTTATGTTTACAGTGACAAGTCATGTCACCTACTAGGATCAGATAACAGTCAGTGCTGAGAACACAACATCCATACCATGTATGCTTTGGCACTTAGCTTTGGACTAAAGCTGATTCCATGGATGGGATTGCTAGCAGAAGTGAGCATAATCCAGGGGCACATCTTCAGGTACAATTTCAGCCAAAATTAATCCTGTTGCATGCTCCAACATCTTTCCATGATATGAACAAAAGTGGAATAAGTTGGGATGATCAAGGGAAAACTTTAAACACAGCCAGCCCATTTTAAAATGGAAAGTGAAGTCAATAAAAATTCTCATTGTCACTGCTTTAAAAAGTTAAACAAAAATGTGAAAGACAGTATGGTTTCCCTGAAAAGAGTAGAAATCTCCTGACTGTCTTTCACCTGCAGTTTTAATTGATCACAAATTCAAAGATTCTTTCTGTCAATTTTTTTATTTTTGCATGTGTTTGAAAAAAATGGGAAAAATTCTGTTCTTGGGGGTTTCCTAGTTTCCCTGCTGAAAAACAATAAAAACAACTATAAAAAAATAAAAATGGATAGCTTGTCAATTTGAAAATCAGCAAATTTTGAATGAAATGTTGATAAGGAACACAATTTTTTTTTTTAAGAAAACAACTTTACATTTTATTTTTGTCCTCTTTAAATAAGAGCACATATACAGATTCATAAGCCTTGTCCATAACTCCCTTGGGGAGCATCCTGTTACTTCATGCAAGACTAGGGTTTGTGGTTCAAGCTGCTGTAAACTCACTCTGGAAATTTATATATTGGAACTGGGGCCTCCCGCATACCTTGTGAATTCACAAGGTAGTGAAAAGGATTAATTTTCCCTTGACTTGTGAATGATACATGAATTTCCCTGACAGTTTTCCCAGTAAATGAAGTGTTCCCAATACTTGAAAATTTCAGTATAGTTTCTTCTTTTTCAATAATCAGCTGGTACTATCTGTTAAATTTGACCCAAATTTGCCAACCGGCAAATACAAAGTGGCTTTTTTGCAAATAAACCGTTCAAGAATCTGTTCACAGTCATGTCAGATAAGTTTTTCCCTTTGCTTCTTCAACTGTGTTTTATTGAATTATTGTCATTTGTATTCCAGTAAGATCCATTGCCTCCCAGTGAGACAGGGCTCCCTCATAGTAGGCAGACAGAGTGAGAGACAGTCCCTGGCCTGTATGGTTTACTAATTGGCCAGATAAACGATGGGAAATAAGAAATTGCCTAAGGTGATAATGGCGGTCATTCATGGGGACAGCACTGGAAACCTTTATTCATTACACTGAACTCCAGCGTCACACTGATGGACCTCCTAACAGTGTTTAAAATGCACAATTATTTGAGCTGGGGAAACAGAAATTAAACACATTACTTGAACGCATCTTCCCCTGCCAGTCTTTCTCAGTCTTTTTTTTTTCTTTTTAGACAGAAAAAATATCCTTTAAGACTTACATAGAAGACATTTCTTTCTGTTCCTTCAAGTAATTCCTTTATGTTTGCCCTGTTCTGGCAAAACATATAGAAATAAGCTAGATTATTCTTCCAGCCTGTTATATACATGCACTTTGAAATGGTAGGTAAAGTCAAAAGGTTAAGAAACAATTCCAGCATCTTCTTAACAGGACTAGAATTACTGGCAGGCAATAAGGCTCTATTATTTGTATTTAATGGGAATTAACCCATTCTTGTTTGCAGTGTGTCATTACTACACAGACCTCCTAAGCTTTGTCATACCTCCTCCTCTAATGGTTAATGAATTGTTCTCTTTTCCTTTCACAATTTTTTTTCCTCACACTGAAGAAATACTGTAATCATTACTAACTCTGTAAACTGACATGCCTGTCAGCAAATGTCTTCTTAATCTCTCACATACACGCTTACTGAACCTTTAAATGCTAACTTTATCTAACTGGCTTTCTCAGATTAGGCATAAAAAATATAGACACATTCTCCCTCTTGCTTAATTATTATTTTGTAAAAAATCATCAAATATGCTTCTTTCTGTCAGTCTACATGGCTACAGTGGAAGGAGAGTAAAAAATTAAGACTTTTTATTCATGCTGTTCCTTGTGAAAAAGAAACCTTTCACTGACTGTATTCTGTGGCAAAATGGATTATCATAAAACAGTATCATGCTTTGCTGGGAAAACGTGTTATCTGTTTTGCTTTAACCTCATTGTGGAAAAATTGTCACAAGTGTCTTCCATATGAAATTTTTCCTTACCCCATCTGACTGACCAAGATTAAATGTCAATGCAAGGGCACCTAAATAAAGCAGAAGAACAGATATTTCTGTAGCTGTACCTGTTGCTGACAATGGAGTTTAACATCAGATCGATACAGACAGGAAAGTGATACGCATATTGCTTTCCAGCAACTTTAAGACGGATTTAAAGCAAAGTCATGTATGCTAAACTCCTAAACATCTTACCTGCTGGGTGGATGCTGATCCGTGTGAACTTTTCCTAAAATACCAAAAAGATGGATAAAATAGATCAATCTAGAAATCTCAGGGCAATATTCTCAGTACTGTGAAGAATCCTATCCTTCGCCTAGCAAAGTAATACTTCTGCTTAATATAACATCTCTGCAGTGAGGGTTATATTCTGCTGCCCTTTGTCTTAGGAGAGCAAGGACAGCAGAAAGTTATGATGGGATTACACATAACAAAATTAATAAAACCACATTTTTTAGTTTGTAAAATGGACTTGAACTGAAAATTCCCAGAATTACAAAAAAAGTAAAAGGAAAATACTTTACTCTTGCTAAGAGCAATCGTTATGCCCTGAGATTTATCATATTTCTGTTTACCTTCTACTCACCATGCATATTTGGATTCTTGTAAAACACTATGCTGTATAAACACATTGCTGTCAGGTTATTGAAATTAAGTTGTCTGGTTTGTAAAAAAATTATTTCTTAGTTTACAGGTCACCTCGTTCTGTCTGTCTAAATGAGACAGAGATACAGATATACAGTCTAACACAGACAGTGACATTTACCTTGTAGCTAAACTTGTTAAATGAGTTCATAAAAGTATGAATTATGCCATTTTTGGGAAGCAGAATGTGCTTCCATCTTCTGTTGTCTTGTCATTCCTGAATTCTGGATTTCCTGCTTAGTTTTGGGGGTCAGTCTGTACATTTCCAAATCAAGGGTGAATAGTACCTGCTGTGTGGATGAATAAAGTCTGCTACTTTGCTTTTCTTTTCCTTTCCTTTTTTTTTCTCTTGACAGTTATAAACTGAGGTAATTATAGTTCACTATTCAGACATAAAACATAGTTTCATTTCAAGTCTTAAATAGTATTTGGACTGCAAGATTCCCTTATGTGTAGGCACTGAGTGACTCATTCAAAACTGAATAGATTTTAAAATAAAACTAGAAATTCATTTTGTGAGAGTGTCTTAATAGAAAATCAGTCCAAAAAATAATTTATGCCATAGAAAGGATTCTACCCATCCAAAAAATGAATTCATTTCCTTAGTGCTTTCAAAGTTGTTAAATGACTCAAAAAGTTTTAAAAAATCCCCCTTTTTTTTTATTTCTACATTGATTTTCCCAAAGAATTCACCATAATTTTGAAAGAATTGTCTTGTTTTTAATGGGCACTTATTTTTGCCTGATTTCCACTTGCTCTGCCTTGGGTCCCCAGTACTTGTGACATCAGAACTGGCAGCCAGGTGAACTATTTAGCTCTAAAGTCACTTATGACAGCAGAGGGTGACTAATCAGCAGAAATGGATTATCTCCCTAGCAACAGCAGTTCAACTTTCATGGAAACATACAGGGAGCTAGTGAAGGAGAAACAGGTAGGAAGCCCAGAGCATAGGAAACTCAGACGCAGAGGTTTTGTTGTCCGCCTCCCAGGACAGCATCCTACAGAGCACCAGGTTACACCCAGCCCTTCACTCAGTCAAAGCACTCAAAACTTTATGTTCAGACTGCCTAAGTGAAGAACTAAGGCACCAAAACTGTTAACCAGGATAGTCAACCACAGCGACAAATTGCTTTCCCCTAGAAGAAAGAAACTTTATACAGCAGGGATTTTTCCTTTGTGGGAGACTGCAAAGGCCTTCTGCAAGAAACAAGGACTTTTGCAGCTTTTCTTCTGATTTAGGAGCAAGGCACATTTCCTTGATTTCATCTTCTCTGATACCATATGTGTGGGTGGATGTACGTGTGTGTACACATCATGTTCAAAGAAAAATCCAGTATACTCTGTACACTGGATAGGAGTAAAAAAATGTTCATCATATTTCTTCAGACAGTACTGGGAAGCGTTCAGCTATTACAACGAAAAATGTGGTGAAAGATCAGAATAGGACATAAAGGGTTCTCAGACAACTTTACCACCTGGCAAGTTTGCTTGCTCAGAATGACCCCAAAATACAATGTACTCTGAAGCATGTGGGAAAAGAACAGCAGATTGTATTGGCACTTAGGTGGGAGAAGGCTGTGTCATGCAAAGTGTTACACAGCCTGCATTTTCTTTTTATAGAGCAAGAACAAAGAACAATAGCTCTGGCTCCTATGTCTTAATAGGCAGCAGCTTGTGGGCTTCTTGCCAAAGGGTTAAGTGCTGTTGTTTGGCCCTCAGTTTCAAAGACAGAAATGGCCATCTTTCAAAAGTAGATTTTTCTACACTAAAGAAAGAGCAGTCGGCTGAAGGGAGAAAAGCAACAGTGAATAAAACAGGGAAATAACAGCTGCGATACAATCTTCCTCTCAGCTGAGCATTTAGTTTGAGGTGGGTTTTCTTTTTTTTTTTTCAGTTTTAATTCTGAGAGAGATTTCTATGGAAGATTGTTTTCAAAAGAAGGTATTATTCCACTACCGTACACATTTAGATGTATTTGCCGCTGAGCTTTTGAAGGATTCCAGCAGCATATTATGAAAAAAAAATGTTGGCAATTGTTCATGGAAAATATCTGACAGTAAGGTCAAGTGAGCCATGAAGGAGGTGACATTCATCAAGTAAGTTCTTCTACAGCATGAAGCAAGTTGACCAAGAAAAGCATACTGCATTTAAGGATTTAGTAATATTTTCTATGGCAATAGTCTACTTCTGTGTGTGCTAAAGAATGGAAAAGAATTTTAATGCTTATCAGGCACTTAGGCTGTCTTATATGAAACCAGATTTGGCAACTCCTCCTGCAGCTGTTGAAAACAAGTCCAGCCAATCATCAGTACTTGTGTGCTTCATTCATCCCTCTGTAAGAGAAATAGAGCAGCAATAGACTCAGAACATTTGGAGATTCAGTTTTAACAAAGTGGATGATTTTCTTTGCAGAGCCAAGTCTTTTAGTTTGTTGTTGTTGGGTTTTTATAATAATTTCACCAGCGGAATTGGATTGAGATTGCTGCCTTCACAACTACAGAAAGCAAAACAAAACTGTTTTCCAAGCTTCTAACAACCACTGAGCTTCACCAATGTCTTCTAATGGAGAGAAAGTGTGTGCATAGCCCATCTAGAGTTCTGCAACCAAAGCTATCAGAACCACACCTGTTCGTTTTTGTCCCCTACCATTTGGTGGCATGTTGTTAACTCCAAGTGCCACATCAAGTAACAGTAGTATTATCTGGTATATATAGCTACTTCTTTCTACCAGTACACTAGCACTTGATAGGATACTAAAAAATATTGTAATAATAGGTAACAATATTAATAAATAGTTAAAATAATGATGATGGTGGATTCTTTAGAAACTTTTTCTAAACAGAATTCAATTTACTATACATTTGTTGAAATCAAGCATTTTAGGTCTGCTTCTTGCCTTAACTGAATTGTTAGCTGTGTCTGTATGAAGTGTATACTGGAAACTTCCATTCTGATAGGATTTTTGACATGTTCTTTAGTTGCCACTGCTGACAACACAAGTTTCAAGAGATGTTAATTTTGTATATTGATTGACCCTTACCACTCAGGAGAAGTGACAAGTGCCTGTGTCAAAGTCTATAATCTGATTCAAGGAGTAGCAATTAACTTGTCATATACATGATAGACCTGCCTAGTCATCTGCACAGTACTTTCAAGGGTGTGGTCTCCTGGTAATTCCTCTTCTTTGTAAGGTAGCCTCATTTAGATGCTTAAATATTTCCAAAGCTAACCTATAATCTATTGCCAAAACATATTTAGTGTAGACTGAAATCTGAAAGAAATTATTTGAAACTATCAGAATGTCAATATGATCTATTGTCATTTTTGGCACTATGATTATTTTGCCAAAAATCTGTCTTGTTTGTTGCTGTTGTTTTGGGGGAAAGGAGGAAGCTGTTTGATTTGTTTTGTTTTATTTTTTGTTTTATTTTGGTTTGTTTTTCTGGGAAATTGAGCCAAAAGCCATGCACATGTTTATCAGGTCCTGCATATTAGATTGGACAAACCTAGGTAATGCTATACACATCACAAAAGTATGTGCAAAATATTGAAATGTCTTTTTCTCATGGAAGCCACTGTCCAGGCTTGAACAATCAGATGTCCTTTATGCATTCTGCTTCCTTGGTAGAAACCCTGGTCAAATCTTCAAAGCAAGATGGAATAGAACATGTTGCAACTTATTTGCAATACGTTTGTATTAGCCTTTAGTTAATTTTCCCTTTTAGTCATACAGTTTCTATTCTCTGTCATAGCTGCAAGCATCATAGTTCATGCATTTCACCAATAAGAGGTTCTAAATTCCATATAACAATGTCATAGACTGCATTCTCATCCTTTTTTGAGGTTGTGCAGATAACTTATAGGGGATGGGGAGGGATTTTTTACTAAGGGAACATCATTTACAATTACATGGGTGTAGCAGTGCTGCACCAGACACCACCGGTTACTTGTTTCTGGAGTGAAGACAATGTCTTATAGAATATAGATAGCCATGAGCTTAAAGCAAATTCTTCCAGCTTCAGTGGTGGTGTATTTCTGGATGTTTTTTTATCTGAAGCAGTGATTTTGCCATTTTTCTAATTTATAATTTTTTATCATTGAAAGACTGCATGCAGCAGTGATACTTTAATGCTTCCTTGTCACTTCTGATCACAAAATAAACCGTACAGATAAGAAAACCTAAGCATTTTGAAGCACATGGGTTATTTGCTAGTGTACACAAAGGAAAACATGAAGGAATACTAAGATGCAGAAGAAAAGTTGTAAAACAAACAGTGCATAAGCAATAAAACATAACTAAATTTTGGCTTTTTTCCATCCGAGTTCTTTCTTGTTGCCCTAATGGTATTTGCTTGACCTAGACAAATGACATCTGCCACCTCTGAAGAATCCAGAGGACAACAGCATATGCTGTGCTCAGATTACTCTATACTGACTGACCTGTTTGGTCTTGCCTTCAAGTTTTAGCTAAGGCCTGCATTTCTGCTCTGTCAGTTGTGTGAATGGTACACATTTGTTCTCCTCCCTTTCCTCAGTCATAAATCTGAAATCTGCGGTGAACTTTGCTCCTGTGCTGCTATGATACCAGGATACGTATCGCTGTCTTGCTTGTTTCCAGTAGTATGCCAAAGATAGAAGATGAATAAGTACATCAAAATAAAGCTCTAATATACCATATCTGTGCTGTCCTAGTGTCCCATTTGCCCATCATTATGTTTCTACTTACTCCCAAAATAGCAAAGGCCTTGGACACTTGTTATCTGACAAATGCAACGGATAATATAAAGGTACAATCCTGAGCAGTCTGCCTAAGCCTTTACAAATTGACTGACAATTGTTTTGTTACTGTAAGTTATTGTAAAATGTTAATGCCAGTGCCATCTTATTGCTTCCCATCACACTGGCTCTGCTGCTCTCACTGCAGTATCCTTGCTTCAGAAAGTTCCCAGGACTTGCATTTCCTTCACTGGAGGAGGGAAGGACCATGTCTCTAAACTATTATTATATCTCTCTACATGCATTATTATATTTCTGATAAGGTTATCATTTGCACTGAGTTGGTAAGCCAACCTGCAGGGCTGACTCTGCAGCTGTCATAACCTAGCATAACTCCACTGAAATCAGCTGCATTATATTGAGTTACCTTGTGGAGCAATTTGTGTGTGGATTGTGTTAATGGCTCTTCTTATATTCCCATATTCATATCTGCTGTAAAGATTCTACATAATGACCAAAGTTCTCTACATGATTTTCAGCAATATTTTATTTTTCTGTGTGAGAAAGACTTGCTAGCCTGGGCCTCCATCTTTGCACTTAAGCTCACAAAGTCTCATCAACTGCTTTGAAGTGTACGTTCTTGATACAGGTCTAGACTTAAATCATCCATATTTGTGGGAAATTATAGGCCCTGTCTTTGAGGTTGTGGTCCAGCTCTCCCTGGTTTTTATTTTGTCTTAAGAAAAAGTAGAATACTTGCTGTAAAAGGAAAGGGAGCAGACAGAGGTGTGTTACAGCTCTTTTGTAAAAAAAAAAAAAAGGTCTTAATTATCAGGAAATCCAAGTGTGTTTATATTCTTAGAAGAGGATCTTAAAGAGAGGGTTTCTGCAAAGGGATGAGCAGTATTCCTTTTAGTTTTTGCCTAACTTCTAGGTCTAATTGGGATACTTCAGAGCTGGAGACTAATGGAAGAGTTCTGTCTGAAGCCACTAAGGGCTATACTGCTCAAAAACATAGGCCAAGAAAGGCTGTCCGACTTAGTAAGACATCAAAGACCTTTTGAAAATAGAATGCTATTTAACCGCGGAGTCAAATTTCTCATGGGAAGAGTGAGCTCTTTAAGAAGCCCTTCTCAAAATGGGGTTCTACGCAGCATAGTAGACACAGATGGCCATTCTCCCCTTCTTTTCCTTCTGACTAAAATTAAAGTGCCTTAAGCTGTGAAAAGCTTCTCTTGCATCACTTCCCAACAAAAGGTCGAATCCTTTTTTGGTCTCCAGCCTGGGAATCACCACACAGACAAAATCCATTGACTATGAAGAAAATCCCATACACTGATAACTGGAAAACTGCTCAGCACCCCTGAAATTTCCTGGTGGCACCAGCGGCCACCAGCAGCCATGTTGACGTGACCCATCTTCCCATTATGCTGCTCCTGAAAGGCTCCTGGCCTCCCTGGGAGCCCAGGACTGCCATACCCCTGGCTGGGGAGGGAAGCTTACAGCAAGGGCTACAGGCAGAGCAGGTTACTGGTTTAGTGTGGGGAACGTGTCAGAATATACCAGGCTTTATAAATGAGTTTAAATGTGAAATAGAAACTAGAATAATAAAAGGCTTAATTTGAGGCTAGTGATGAGTCCATTACAGACAATGATGACTTGAATTTGTTTTGACTAGATTTGTCAGCATCTGCAGCTGTGAATACTTTTTCTTTCTTCATCTTTAGATAGCCAGGTAGTTCTTGCCATATATTTCATTATGCATTCCTGTACTTCACATTTATTTTTTATCCTGTAGGCAACTTGTTTTGGTTTCAGCTGGTTTGGTTTTTTTCACTGATAGGAGCAGCAGCAGTGCTTTCAGGGGTTTCTAGCTATCCCTTGAACAAAACCTGTCACTATACAAAACAGAGAATTAGGATCCTTTCTACATCTCACATCTAGTTCCCATCCCTTTTGGACATTGCTAAACAGTCTCTTCCAGTGATGAAGTAACTTTGCAATTCATTAAAATGCTTCTGTAATGTAAATTTCTTTTTATCTGGGAAAGTTAAAGACTGTATCAAATGAAAAAGCCTTTGAAAAGCCTTCTCAGGAAATCTCTGCCTGCAAAGTATTCATACCACTTTTCTTACTGTGAAATGCCCTACTCTGAGTTGATGGCTACAGCATTAGTACTGGGAGTCAGGACACAAGGGTTTCTGAACATTCTGGTAATTTTTCCTTTTTTTTTTTTCTTTTTATTAGAGAAGGCACAGCGTCAGATTTTCAGAATTAACTTTTAGCTTACTTCTATGCCTTCTAGCTTGAGTGGAAGAGAAATTAAGAGAACAGAAAAAATGCTTCAGAATCTTCCTTTAAGGTATTTACGATACGAACTGTGTTTTACTTTGAGTTCACACAGTGCATAACACAATAGAGGTAATTAATTGAGACCTTCAGGTGCTATTGTATTATAAACACTCATTTACTTAGCAAACTAATTTAGTCTCTTCCATGGTCTGTGGATATCTCCTGTACAGACGTGTGGAACTTAATGAGAATATTTATCTGTCAGTCCCTAAATGTTACACTATGCTATAGTTTTAGGGAAAGATGTAAAGGGAATTCTAGTGCATTTCTAGTGCAGCAGTGTCTGTCTCTCTTCTACAGTATGGACTAGGAAATATCATTTAAGCTGCATTATAGATTACCTAGTATGTCCATTTCCTAACCTCCAATGCCTGGTAGACCCAGGTGTGACAATGACATGTATTATAAACAAAGAACAGGGAAGCTACCTGTTTAAATTTCCTGCAGCGTGACTCTTAAGTAAACTCATAGAGGTTGTTCTGTCTATATAGGTGAGAGAGGAAAACAACAGTCTGAAAATACGGTGATAATGGAAAAGCTAAAGCAAAAAGATTAGTTAGATTTAATAATAATAATAATAATAATAATAATAATAATAATAATAATAATAATAATAATAATAAATGTAGCACACAACATAGGCTATACATAAATTGTCAAGTAATGCAGGCCAGTAAGAGCAGATGTGGAGGTCAAGAGATTGGGTGCTGGGGATGTGATTCCTGCACTGTACATTTTTCAGGACATTTTTCCTTCAGACCAGCTCTGGACTGTTTGCATTGGGCTGCATCAAGAGAAGCGTGGCCAGCAGGTCGAGGGAAGTGATTCTCCCCCTCTACTGCGCTCTGGTGAGACCCCACCTGGAGTCCTGTGTCCAGCTCTGGAGTCCTCAGTTCAAGAAAGACATGGACCTGCTGG
>JAVKLA010000047.1:19976277-19995572 GCA_034782735.1 Sagittarius serpentarius | reverse complement strand
GGGCAGATTTAGACTAGATATAAGGAAAAAATTTTTGACAATGAGGGTGGTGAAACACTGGAAGAGGTTGCCCAGAGAGGTGGTAGAAGCCCCATCCCTGGGAACATTCAAGGTGAGGCTGGATGGGGCTCTGAGCAACCTGATCTAGTTGAAGGTGTCCCTGCTCACTGCAGGGGGGTTGGACTTGATGACGTTTGATTGTCCCTTCCAGCCCAAGCCTTTCTATGATTCTATGATTTCAATGACCTTTGGGTCAGGATGGATCTCTTAGCTTTAGAGTTAGCGGAATAAGGTATTTGGGAAATGCAGCCTCTTCTATCTTATGGGCTGTTTGGGATTTTTGGAATGAAGATTTTATGCAAAGCGTGTTGTAGCTTAACATTAGAATAGTCTAAGGAATTAGTGAATAACGGACATTTGAGCAGATGCAGAACTGACAGGGATTTTCATTTCTTCCTGTGAAATGGTAGACACTTAATGTCATACATAGGCCAAAATGTTGGGCATTTTTTAATACTGAAATTGGGTTTTAAGATGCTAATACTGGATGGCCTTGCCAGGACTAGTGTAATCATGCTGGGTCATCACTCAACAACTATTGATTTGCACAGAATTCTTCTTTTTGATTCCATATGACTAGCTACATTGGTACACTGCTGCTATACTCATGCACTGGCATGTTCATAGAAAAACTGAGAATACTGTGGTGTTTCACCTAGATTCAAAAAAGATGACTGTTACAGTGCCATGAGAAGTGCAAAAGCAACCAATCTATTACCATAAATACACAATGAAAACAGAGTTTCTCTGTAAGAGTAGTATCTCCTTACAAAAGACTGTAGGGTAAAAAAAACAGTGTTATTTTGTGTCCATATTTCTGCCCTCAGAAAGTCCTCTGCCCCCAGTTTTAGGGAACTGGAAACTGGGGGCTTTACATAAGGATCTGAAAATGCAGTTTAGACTCCTGTCTTTTTATAATTTTATTTCACAAAACAAACCACCTTTTTTTAAGTACAGCACATAGATAAAATTCCATCAATTAGTGAGAAACTACATTTTTGTTTAATATTTTACAAAAATATGCAAAATAAGAATTTTTAATAAAATAAAAAAAACTTATATTTTGCTATGTAATAGTGTTTATAGCAAGTTTATTTGTACAAAATTTGTTTTAAAGAGGATAAAGAAAACCTATGGATTTTCTGTGATAGAAAAAGAAAAATATCACCAGTGTCTAAATACCTGATCCTTCAGGAATAATCTCAGGAAAATTGATAAAAGGAAATTACGTAGATGATGAACAGTGTAAGCGTGATTAACTTTTATCTGGATATTGTTTAAAGAAAATAAACATCAATTACTGATCAATGAAAAGATCAGTTTTACCTTTTTGTCATATCTGTTGATCTGAGTCTTAGAAAATGAATGCTTTTCATTACATTTAAAATTCATCCTGTTGGAGGATCTGTTGAAATACATAGGCATAGCAGCCATATACCCAGATGACCTAAAATAAAGTCAACAAGGCCAAATATATTTAAATGTGCTAAGGATATGGTCTTGGCCTATGTTCTGTGTTACCATATAACTCACAAATGAGGAAGTAAAAATACAGTTCATGTAGGATGTCTCAATTATTTTTAAAATATAAAATTTTGGTAGCAGCATAAGTAATACTTTAAGGTATCACGCAGGAAACCGTGATCTCATTTACATCCAGAAAACGTAACGGGTAAGTTACAGGAATGCAATAGAGTAAAGGATATAATAGTAAGAATCCTTTACCTATATGGTCACTTTACTCAGTCTATGAAGACAAATTTGCTTTGTTTATACTGGCTGGAAATAGTCAATGGAGAATAACAATGACAAAAATGAAATTTCCTCTGATGAAGGTGGTAGAATCTCCTCCAACAGCAGCTGTATTCCCCACCCATGATATTGGGGCAAGGCTAGGAAAGGGATGAGAACAGTCTGAGAATATGGAAAACCCAATGGATGGCTTGAGATTTACTCCTTACTTAAATTTACTCCTTACCTAAATTTACTCCTTACCTAAAAGTTCTCCTGGAGACTAAAAAGCCACATTAATGAAAATCACAAAGAAACAGATATGCAGAATACCCCCAAGTGTTGCAGGATCTGCAGTCTTTCTAAGTCTGACTTCAGCAGTGTACAAGTTTTCATTAGCTGTGTAACTAATAAAGACAAAATAACTCAATACTGTGAACTTTTCTAAAGGCTGTGGTGGGATTCATTAAAGCCAGGGGAATGTCTTTTACCCATTATGTCTCTGTGATTTGCTGGCTCCATCTATTTCAGACAGCGTTGAAAAGTCTAACAATACATATAAACCAGAACTAATATTGTTTTGGCATTAAAGTTACTGCACAAAGAGTGATCATGATTTTTGATGTGTAATTTAGCTTTGGTTATTCTTCTACAAGGATTTCTTTAGCCCCTGGAGGTTCATAATGCTCCAGGAAATGTGTCTTTTCATTTTGTTAAGAAAATATACTGATGAATGCTCTGATGGAAAAATGTGTGCCTTGTGTCTTGTTAGCCCTGGGATGTCTTGAAGAAGATACCTATCTCAATGGGCCTGTTCCTGGGAGACAGATATCATTAACAAATGAATATATACATCAACCAATAAGCTCACTACTGTAAGGAATACATTCATTTCTTTTGTTGTTTTTTGAGTTATGTTTTCAAAATGCTGATTTTTATAATCACTTTGAATGATAGCTTCAGGTGTGATATGTACAAAACCCCTCTTTTTTATTTTTTTTAATGAGGTTATGGGCCCAATCCAGCTCCCAGTGTATCCCTTCAGAGTGTTGCTTTGGCAACCTTACCCAGAAAGATAATTTAATAAATGTGACACTATTCAGTAAGTAATCTGTCAGATATATCTACAGCAAACCCGAAGTTATTGCCGTTATCTTCTTCCTACCTTCTTTGCAGCCATAGTCTCTCCATTTTTCTAGCTCAATGCTCCTTTGCAGATGGATATGAACTTGATCTGCCTACACTCTGAACTGGATGCAAACTTGGTCTGAGATAAAAAGCACCATTTATAAAGCTCAAGTGCCAGTCAGATGTGGCTCACATCCAATCAGCTTACAGTGTCGGCAACTGCCAGCTCACATCTGTGTGCAGAAGGACACCTGAACCCTAAATTTATATGATACACCTTTCATTTTCATTAAAGTTGTTCTTGAAAGCCCCTGTCTTCCATTTGAAAGTTTTGTACTTTTCTCTTGCCTTCCAGCTGTATTTGGCCATGTAATACTGAAAATACTCTAAGAGAAGCTTGGAAGAACGCTGTCATCTGGAGTACCTCTGCAGCATCAGGTAAATGGCATTGGTCTGCAACTGGTGTGAGGAAAAAGGAACCCTATTTTCAAAGAGTATCAGAATATCTTGCAGTTTACTTGCAAAATTTTGGTCTTGGGAAGTGAAGAATTCTGGTAAAGATTAAAATCAGATTTTTCCATCTAAAATTGGATATTTTCTCCAACAACCTATTGAGTTTTCTATTGCATGTGGTTTTAATCTCAAACCAACACCAAGACTTCCGGCAGGCCTGTGTGTCATAGCTTATTCAGCATTCTTTCCATGAGACGTTCTAGGTGATTTTTAAATGCCTTATACAATACTCAACCCCCCATTTCTTTGTTGCTGTCAAGGATTTCCCTAAAGACCTAGAGAAAAAATTCCAGTATTACAATTTAGATAGATCAGGGTCATGGAAGTTTTTAAAACCTCATTTGATGCACTTCTCACACCTCATTAGAATACAGAAAAAATGCTATTTGATGAAACATTCAGATGCCAGGAAAAACAATATTTATGGAGTTTGGAGGATTTAGATCATGACCATGTTTACTGAAATTTGTTTGAAAATAAGATAGTTTTATTTATTTGTTAAATTGCTGCTGTCGCTCTTAGGCCCAAATGTATATCAAGTATTTGTCCAGTAGTATGACTAAAAGGGTAGTTTTTAAAAGTATATTATGTTGTTTTCTTCTGGCCTCATGACCATCTGGTAACTACAATCTTTCCTAACATAAGTAATAATAATGGTAATTATAACAATAGAGAAAATAATTGGTATATCTTTCCAGGATATAAGAATATATAATCACTGATGTTATTAATGATTTGTACTACCTAAATTAAAAAAATATAACATTGTTAGGTTTTAGAGGTATCTCATCAGTGACAAAATCTGTGGAAGGAAAAAGCAAAAGGGCAAGATAGAAAGAAGGCAATGAAAATATCACAGGATACATATACCTATTATTCTCAAGTCAGTTGAGTCACAGTCTCTTTTCACAAATTTTGACCAGCTAACTTTTCCTGTAATTCACTCATGTAGTTGAATCTCAATGACTACACACAGAGAAAACTCAGAGAACTGTCACCTCGCTGTGCTAAGAAAAAGCACCATGGTCAAATAAACGCTTGACACATAAGAGGAGCCACACTTGATCTCTCCCTTCCTTTCATAGAAGATAAGAGCAAGACTCGGGATTCGGCCATGATCTCATGACACTATAAAGTTTTTGTTTACTTCTGAAGAAAAAAATAGAGTTTTTTTTAACAGCCAAGTCACATGAAAAATGAACCATGCATTCTTAGTAATAAGCATGTTTCAAATGATTTTAATGGACTTCATATGCCTCTTCATACAAAGACAATCTGAGATCCTCAGATGAGAAAATGAACGCTATCTACAGTTTGTCCAGAGAATTACTATTATTGAGGAAGCAATTTGTGTTTAGTAAATACATATTTATAGGGTAATAGATGTCTCTAGTAAATAATATATGATATGTTAATATAATTAATTTCCACCATTCATTTCTAAATTAGCTAAATATGTATTTAACAAACTAACTTCTGAAAAGAGCTTAATCACCCATGGGCAAAAGGAAGATTAAAACTGAAACAACAGGATACATTATGTCTTGTTGTCAAAACAAAACAAAACAAAATCCAATTTATAATCTTCCTTATTAAAGGAACTGTCATTTTATGCCTGCACAGAAAGAATGAAAAAATCCTTAGGCTCATGGAACAACAAAGACTAAGAATCTGAACCATTATTTTCAGGGAAAATATAAAGAATGTGTAAGGAGGAATATGGCTCCTAGGATCAAACAATGAAGTATCCGAGATAAGTGCAAAGCAGGGCCAACTGCCATTAGCTCCTTTTTGTCAGAGGCTATCCAAGCAACTCTGTGTGTAGAACCATGTAGTATAAAGATGGAAATATTAATTACTGTATTAATGTTTTATCATTAATTCCTTAAATTAATTTGTAAAACAAAGCATCAATTGTTATACAGAAAGCGAGTCAAACTGCTTTCTAGTAGAGCAAGAAACAGATTATTTTTTCTTTTGGAGGGAGGAAAATGAGTTCACTAAAAGTAAGGATACATTTCTGTGGGGGGAGGAATCTCTTCTGGGAATATCATTTATATTGGTGAAGTTGGCTAGAAGACATACTAAGTCACCATACAAAAAGTATACTCCTCCTTAAGTGTGATTTTAGGATGGAGCAGTTTGGAATGCAAATTTTATTAAATAAGCAAAATTAAGACTAGGGAAGAGGAAAGTCTGTAATTTTAAAACACTGACATTTTATTATAGCATTAAGTATTACCTCTCAGGTTGCCGAAAATATGCCTGTCTTTATTCACTAGTATACTTTGGACTTATTCCCCTGTTTACTGATTACTGTATTTACTTTGCGTATATACACAAAAGTATTATGTGACATGACAGAGCCAGGCACCTTGGTGAAGAGGGTTGGAGACAAAAAACAGTGGGCCAGTTAATACAGTTACTTGAAAAGGCAAAAGACTGGGCTTTCTACAGGCATGTGGATGGAGAAGGAGCAGGTGGATGCTAGTTGTAAAAGAGTGGGAGAGAAATAGCTCTAGATGGGTATACACACTGCTTCAGCCTTCCAAGAATTAATAGTAGGTAAGAAAGACAGATGTCTAAGATCACTGAAAGATGAGGGAGCTGGACAACTAAAGATCAGCAGAGCCCAGACAGGGAGAAACGCATTATAAAATCTTTGAAAAAAGACATTAAAAACTCTTCTTTGGAAAAGAATTTCTGCATCACCTAAAGGTGTTTTAGCGTTTAAATTTTTTATTTTCTCCTACTGTCCTTTCACAGAGTTATAGTAAGGAAATGCCTTCTGACAACACCCCCAAAAAAAGCTACTAACAATATTGTAAGCCAACAGCCAGTGTGTCCTGGAGGGCCAAAGTGGCAGCTACCCCGTAGTAACTTCCAGCACCCAGTAATCCCAGTTTAAACCAGCATTCATTCCTGCTTATGCAGAATGCAATAAACCCGCACATAAACCAGACCTGCATGTGATCTACTTTGGCTGTCCAATTAATAAGCCTAATAAAAAATGGCATTCCTGTTTGTAGAGGCTACCCATGTTAGCCTATACATTAGTATTCAGGACGCCGTTCCCCTCAGGCTGAAATATGCTGCATACAGATGGCGGCCGAAAGCGGTGCATGCAGTTTCAGCTCCAGGGTTGGGGACGGCAGCCGTCGCTCCACCAGGGCTCAAGTAGATTGTCCGGGTGAAACATACCACTGTGGAGCAAAAGCTCCTCATATTTTAAAGCTACTCTGTGGACTTCGGTAATGTTGGAGTAGGGTTTAATCTGGTGCTGCCAGTCTCCAGGGTGGGGTGTATTTCTCCCTCATATGCTGGTCAGATTTAAGACATGATCAGAGGAAAGCCACTGAGCAAATGATACATCAAAGATGAATCTTGTTACTGACCTGTTTTCTAACAACCTGGATGAAACTTGTGCGTATGCTCCCAGTTTTAAAGAGAGTCAAGTGGCTGATTTCCACTTCTGTTATTCAGGATCCATGACAGCTTCTGTTAGTAACAGAAGACTGGTAAAGCCACAGGAAGATTTGCGAATGTGCCACATCAAGCGATTTTTGACATTCCTGTGAGGATATATTTCAGGATAAGAAAAATATTTCCCACTATTTCTTCAAATCCTTCCCTAAAACTCTTCCTACACATCTTTTGGATGCCTGAGAAACACCAAATACCAGCTGGGGAGGGGTTGTTGGCACACACTGGGCCTGCCTGGCTATAGCTTTACCACGTGAACACCATGGCACATATCTGTGATTAAAGTGCTCTGTCACCCATGTCCACTTTGTCTCCGCACTATCTAGTTGGCATCAAGCAGCAGCGACAGGCCGCGAGCACACTGGCAAGGATTGCTGCTGGTTGTAGTGACTAAAGTGACCCCACGCCATCCCAGCACTGCCTCCCCTGCACTGGGTGCGCAGCGGGCTCTGGGCTGCAAAGGGGAATGCGTTGTACTGCATGTGTTTCAGAGGTGTCTTGGCCCGTCGATATATGTGCCACAGGGGATAGGCATGTTATGAACAGAGTTTGGGAAATGGATGTGTTTTCAACAGCCAGTGCAGTTGAACGGGGCTGAATTATGCCCGTCACAGCTTTGCTGTGCTTACACAGTGTCTAGGGAAACTGAGATCTTGGTCTGGGGCGCCTCAGATTGAGAGAAACAACAAAAAATGCATAAGATAACGAAGCTGTAATTTGTAGTCTCTGGTCTTAAATTATAAATGCCATAAAGTGAGGATTACACTTTCTGTGCTTCATGGCATGTTGCCTAACTTGTTTCATCCTCAAGGGTGAGGGAGTGAAGTTCCTTTTTTAACACATTGGCAGTTCCTCCAAAAGCTCAGCATCAATCTCTCAAAGATTTCTCTTTGTTTTAATTGTGTTGAAATGTCTGTCAAATTATTAGCTATTTTCTGCAACCAAATATTAAGAAAAAAACCCAAAGAAAAAGCACCTTCACCTTCAGAAAACTAAAACCTTTCAACATTTTCTTTGCATCTCAAACGCCCCACTACCTTTGCTTCAGCAAAAAAAAAAGCTCCATTTTTCAGCTGCACCATGTTGCCAGAAGTAACTAGTTTTGCAAACATTTTTGTAGTTGACCAAAGAAATATGTGCTGACTAACTGCAGTCTTAAGAGATTGCCTCAATATCACAGGAAGGTCTGTATCAGAGTTGGAACAGAAGTGTAAAGTACTGGCTGCAATTCCCACTGGTACCTTTATCAAAAAAAGGGAAAAAAACCCAAACCACCAAACTCTCATTCCCCTGGATGTGAATCATTTGCTTGTTATTTTTGCAGCTCCTCTTATTTCAGCTGTTTTGGAGGCTGCATGACTTTTTATTGGATGAACTTTGCAGATTCAGGTCTGGGGTTTTTTTCAAAAGTACTTTTCCTAATTGTTACATATTCTCTAAAGTAATACATTCAAGGAAGAAACAGTCTCTGAAAGCTCTTTTGCAATGTGATTGTAATACTTTCACTCATTAAAATGTTTTGCCTTGTGAGTGAAGGAAATGTTTGGTAAGTTTTGTGTTATATTTATATATTTTACTGTATTTTAATGCTTGGGATATATACAACTTTATGCTTTGTTTCCTAGCTTTTCCAAGAAATTAAAAAATAATAAAACAAGTATAGAGTTGCTTCAGCTTACTCTATTACATTCCCCCCCCCCCCCCAAAAGCCAGCTATTAATGGCCAATGCAATCAGTCAGACTACCTGTGGTGCAAGGTATTACAATGATAGGATACAGCTCTTGGTGATTAGGTTGTGCGCGTCTTCTGATTGAACAAAATGAAGCTGCTCTTATAATAGAGGTAATGTTACCAGGCGAGCTTCATGGATATGCATTTTTACATACTTTCTAAAATTAGTTATTTCTTTCTATGGGTTTTGTGGCAATCTGGATATCCTGGAGTTTGGTTTGGTATGATTTGATTTTGATTTGTTTTGATTAGTTTGCCATCACTAATGGAAATTTTGAAGTTAGAAACAGGTTTCAGGGATGTGCAACCACATTTGTCTTTTCTCCCTTCCATTAAGTGTTAATAAATATGAATGTGACTCATCCTCATGGTTACAGAGAGAAGATCTGCAAGGACTGGACATCCCCCAGTGCAGCCAAGGGAGGGAGCATGAGCAGGGACTGGCTGCCCGCTTGCTTCAGTGGAAGAGCACAAGGAATGCAAACTCTTGAGAGTTACAAGCAGGTGCTGGCAGGGCAAGTAGGTGGAAGATGCAATATTGGGTACCTGGCAGAGGAAGAATCATTGAGGTCTTGATGGAAATGTTATACTTAGAAACATCATGGGAAAACACTGGACTCCATTGTTGAGGAATATTTATTGTACTACTTGAGGAGAATTAAACAAATATTTGTGCTTAATTATAAAAAAAAAATATTAATGAAGAATGCATTGGGCAGAATCCTATGACCATAAGTGATTCTACAAGGAGCCTGCAAAGATGTGTCATGAGCCGATTCCTTACATAAACTTGCACCAGCACCAATTCTGAGCGCGGGGTTGCATGGGGCACCTTAGCCTGGCCTTGGGTCCATCCCCCAGCCCAGCTCTGCTGCCCAAAGATGTTCCCTGAGCTTGGGCCCCTTAGCGCTTCCATTCCAGGATGGCTACAAGACAATGCTGAGGTTGTTTCTTATCACCAAAGGAAACTTCACTGCCTTGCTAGGAGCCCTCTGTCTCTGGTGTCCCTACTTCCAGCCAGTTTAACCCCTTCTGCACATGGGCTGTCTTGCCCTCCATGCCAGATCATTCCTCGGTCACAAATTACCACTGCTAAGCAGTTACAGTTTGAATTTCGCCATTACCATATAAATGCAACTGTAGGGTTTCCAGGCCACTAACTGAGGGGAATAAAGCAGCTTATACTTTCTCAGGTACTGAATACAAACTCTGGGTCAACCAGAATCTCATGAGCTACTGCCCTCGCCAGAGAGCAGTGCAGAGACACATTTCCATGGAAGAAGCCCTGCATGTATGGCCTCTGCCTCCACCGCTTTCTGTGTGCGAATGGGTGCAATACGCTGCAAGCAAGGGTGACACCATAATAAGCATCCACTCCTCCAGGGGAGCGCTCAGGGAGTGACAGCAGTGCTCTGTTCAGCCACACACGGCCCTGTTCATACCGCTGAACAGATATACCAGATAAAGTACCCGTCTGATTCTCACTGCCAATGGCTACAAGTGCAGCTCCATAGCCCTGCTTAGCCTCAAACACAGCACCAAAAGCCCTGTTTACACTCCAGGAAAAGAGCATTTTTGAGCAGAGATTTGAGACATAACTATGTCTCAAAAAAGGGTCATAATTTTGGTAGAGACCATTTTTTCCCTCATAAACGTGAGTATAGGGGTTCACTCATGAATGTCTCCACTCCAGGGAGCATTCTTCCCTGCAGCTCACCCCAGAACTTCCCCTTACAATCAATCTGATGGAAAGCAGTGAAGGTGTATGGATAAGCCCATCTGACTGCCCTGTCAGACTAAAATGATGACAGGTACAGCTTGGGTTTGATCCCAGGTGCTGAGCAGGTGGATCACAACAAAATCACTGCATTCACCTCCTTCACAGCTCGATAGCTCACTACAACTCTGCATGGAGAGAAAACATCCCACAATTTCAAAACACCGTTCTGAAGATGGCACTCATAATAGAAACTCTGTAGTCATCAGAAAAAAAAAACCACCAGTACCAAAAGCTATCTAGAACAGTGCGAATCCCAGCAACTAGGGATTCAACTACAGTATCTAATGCCTTCCAGTGTGACCTGGACTTGCATTATACTCTTGTGGTATGGGAATAAAGGGCTTAATCCGCAAACTTGCTGAGCATCTACTGAGAAGTGCTGAGTACTTGGTATTTACTGACTTCTGTAGGAATATATGCTAACACACAAATCTATAGAATAGATTTCTGATGATGCAATATAATTTAGCATATGATGGTTTCTATACAAAAACCATATTAAACCATCTATATTAAAGATGATGATTCTGCCTCACTCTGTCCCCTGAGTTCTGTCTCATTTTGTACTGAACAAAATCATTTACTAGTGCAAAGTTGATTTTTTCTGTGGGACAAGGGTAAATGTAATAATAACATTTTTTAAAAAAATGAACACATTTAATTAGCTTCAGTGTGGCTAGGCATTTGACTTTGGATATCTCAGTCAACAGTCTTTGCCAAAAGACAAGATTGAGTAGATATGCAGATAATTTTTAAAATATAATTCCCCTTTGAGTAATAAGAGAATTGATCTTTGATATGAGAGAAAACACAATATTATGAATTATGTGCCTAGGTAAAAGAATATTTGTTTTTTATGCTATGCAAATTATAATTCCCATTCTTTAAATTTAACTTTCTGGTTTGTGATTCCTTTATTAATGTTTTCTTAACCATTCTTAAAAGATTACTTCTGAATAGATTGTTGTTCTTTGTTGTCTTCTTTTAAAGAGTTCCTTTGTGTATATTTGCCTTGCATGTGTTGCAACAAGTGTCCCCTGATGCCCTGCTTCCTTCCTTCTTTCTCTATGACTATACTTAAATGCTTGTGTTCTGAAATAGATTTTTATAATTACAAAACAGTGAAGGCTGTCTTTTTTTCTGGCCTTAAAGCAGAGAGCTCTTTAGGTTGCTAAGTCAGGCAAGCCATCAAAACTTAGCTTGAAGCAGGAAGAAAACTTGCTTTGGGTTGACCTTTGATTGATATAAACGTAGAATCAAGCAATCTTTAATATAATCACAATAAGATTCTTACAGGTGAAGTAATGTGCTGGGCTGACTTTTTAAAATATTTGTTGCTTCTTTTTCCCCTGGAGACAGCCATAGCCTCACGGCAGAGTCTCTGCTTATCCTAAATAAATTTTACGTGCTTTGCCTTTGACATCTGAATGTTATTTAACCTGAGAGAGTGACAATTTTTTTTCAGATTCCCTTTTATTTTGCCTTTAATTGAAGGAGAGGAAACCCAGAACTTTTCAGCTGACTGTAGCTGTTATATCAGCAAACACCAAAACACTGGTGTTTTTTAGTGCAACCTGTTAACAAATTTTTAAAGAAAAAAACAGAACTGTGTCAGAATTAATTCTAGTTTTATGTTATATTGCACAGGAACTATAAACAAGACTGTGTTAATGTTTATTGTCTGTTTTGTGGTGTATTCAAGTGCTTAATAGCATTACAGAATGTGTCATATGTGTGCACAGGAACTGCTATTAAGATAGATATAAATGTGTAGAATATTGGAGAGACGCTTTTGCTATTTTTACTGCTTCCTTCACCCAACTAAAAATTTATAAGGTTGCCCCAGAGGCTGAAATCTTCATGTAGCTGACACACAGTTCTTTCTGTGAGCTGACAGAAGTGGGAGCTGCAGAAATGGTTTACCAGCGGGCAATGACCAGGGCTCCCAGGGACTCTGTTTTGGGCTGACATTTGGACCAGTAAGCCACCAGCTGTGACTTGGTAATGTCAAACCCAAGGAACTCCTCACTGCATCCTCTGCAGCTAATGGGGCTCTGGCGTGACTCTGCTGCCTTGTCCCTGCCACCATCAGAGTGAGTGACAGCCACACGAGCTGCCGGTGAGCTACGTCACACACACAGGAGGGCTGCCATTGCTCCTGCAGAGTGAGCAGAGAGATCATGGGAAATGCCTATGTCTGCCAGGAGTGATCATTTCAGTGGTCACATGAGGAGGATGTCCTCTACAAGGCAGAATCTACAGTCCGGGAATATAGGATGGCTGAAAGTCTGACAGCTTGCAGACAGCATGTGTTTGATGCAAAGTAAACAGGTGTTTCCCAAGGCTGCAAGAAAGATGCTATAATCCCTGCTTACCCTCTGTTCCTCACCAGTCTTCACCCTGCTCATAAAATATTAGCCTTTTCTTACCTAATGGAAAATAATTACTCCCTTCCAAACATGCTTCCTCCCTTCCCCCCCCATCTTCATTGCTTTCCTCTTTTCTTTTCCTCTACCTGTTCTCTTCAGCTTCAAAATCCCTTTCCAAACACAGAAAGCTCAGGAGGAGAAATTGCTAAGTATTTCTAGGGAATTCTTCTCTTTCTACAGGAAAATGTCATATACATTTAATTATACTGAGGAATAGCCTCTTCTTTCTTGGCCATATTTTCCCAGGCTACTTCTTTTCCATTTTGTATCTGCACAGCTATCAGCCACTGCTAGAGTTCTGAGCAACATCACGAGTCAATACCAGAACTTCCATTCTGCTTAGAGGGATTCCTCATGAAATAAACCATCTCTGAGAGATCTCTGCTTCCAGCAGTGTGCCATCTCCTAGTAGAGTGAGCAAGAACCAGTTTAGAGCTCGTCAGTAAAAGCTGGTTACCACTTAACAGTCATAGGGGGATTTTTGGTAAATGTTGGAGGTGGTTTTCTGCATTTCAAAAAGCTCCCAGTTTTCCTTCTAGTTATCCTTTTTTTAGGATATGTCATTAAAAATATGATTTTAGATTAAAAGAGTTTTTTAGTTATTTGCTATAATATTTTTTATGAAAGAAATGCAGAAGGAGAAGGGTGGAGGAGTCTGTTAGGCAAAAATGGATGGAAGTGAAGCTGTATTTGGGTGCACAAAGATGTGGAGTTTTCAGGACAGCAGCAGGGTTTTTCGCATTGTTTCAAGAAGTTGTTAAGTTTGAAAATAGACATTCAGTGGAGAAAATAAACAGGTATTCATTAATATGCCAAGAACTTTGGTGTAATTCTGTATTCACTCTGTATTCTTAAAGCTCTCTCTGATCTGTAATAGCAGAATAGATATAACACCTTTTAACTTAGATATGCAGCCCCACTCCCCAAATTAGAAGAAAGAAAGACTATAGGCAGGGAAATAGTTTGAGTGACTCCAGATTTCAAAATTATTTATCTGAATTATTCACTGAAGACTTGATGACTAGAGAGGCCAATTCCTTTTAACCTAGTTTCTGTTGACATCAGCTGTGGGTTTGTCTGGTGAAAAAGAGGAACAGTTTACAAATTCTTCTCTATAAAAGAAAAGGTGATAAACTCATAATGGCTTTCAGTCAGGAAGAATAGTTTGGGTGTGTTTTTCATAGCCTTCAAACACAGTTCACAATTCTTACTTTATCACTACTCCCTTCTCATAAGGCTGTATCCCTCAGTCACTATAATTCAAGTAGAAGTAGGACTGAGGCAGGAAAGGGAAGAAGAAAGTAGGAGAAAGGCAAGCAAGGAAACCTAGCACTTACAAGATTCAACAAAATGCTGGCACATAAGTAGTTCCAGATCTTGTAGGGTTGGTTATTAACTGGTATGTTACAATTATTTTTCTTATTTTCCCTAATGGACTGCTCCAATAACACAAAAAATCCAAACAAACAAACAAAACATAACCTTATAAAATGGAAAAAGTTAAAATTCATTAAAAATAAAGTTTCCTTTTTCAGACAAAACACTGAGGAGTTTGCATCTTTCTGGGCAATACAACACACATAAATGTGAAATTCTCCTCACAAAACCAATTTATCCATGGCCAAGTTTAAGCAACACTTTCAACCTTGTGTTTATATCAGCAGGTTCCAAGAGCCCCTGTTTTCCTAGCTAACAGAGGAAAGTGAAAGATTAGAAAGAAAGGACATAGTCCACACTTGCAGGATGCCTTGTTTACTTCCCTTACTGGTGTGTCGAATTGAACATGAGGATGACTTCTTTGGCATAGCTCAGCACCAGCTGAATACATTAATTTTGCCTCTAAAAATGTACCCTTCGACATTCAGTCTTTCATGGCTAGGCTTGGTATCTGTGAGTTAGGAGGTTCATCCCAGTTAGCATTTCTTTTTGTAGGTGGTGGTTTACAGACAATGAGAACAGAGCTTAACACCTAGGTGAGAAAATTTTTCACTCCTTAATGTTGTTATTCCTGGAACACAGAGGTTGGAAGTGTCATTTTTTTCTGAATACCTAATCATACCTGCTAGGGTAACAGGTTGTATGTTACAGGTTTAACGTATTATCGTAGAAATGGATTTTTACTCCACTGACATAGTAGTTCTGTGCTATGGGAGGGTGAGCAATAAAAGGAAAAATGACTGAGGCCAGAACTTCAGGAGCTGGAAATATGGCCCTGGAGAGCATGAGAGGCTGAAAGACAAACACAGCACAATGAAGGGCAAAGCAAGGGGCCAGAGCCTTGCACTCACAGTGAACCAGAGTAGGGTAAACTAGCCTTCCCCCGGGAGGGAAGGATAGGGCTATTGCAGAAAGCAACACAGTACTACTGTAAAAAGGTCTTGGAGTAAATCAGAGATTGCTCCAGTCCCTCTCTCTGACCACCTATATGATAACCAGATGCCAAGAGTGCCATTCATCTTACTGAATGAATATGTTCAGATTGCAGTTCTCTAAATTTTATCAAGTCTCCAAGGTCCCTTTGCAGCACTGAGACCCAGTAGTGGTGTCTAGAGCACACTTCATCTCATCCTAACACAGAGATCTACATTGTTCAAATAAACAGCACCCTCACAGTGGGCTTGGCTCTCTCTACAGGCTGGGGAATGAGCCTCAGCTGATTTATGCCTGGACTTTAGCCAATTAAAATTGAGACAAATGGTACCCGAAATGATCAACTGGAAATCCCTCACAAAAGGTGTGTTCTGCCTAACATGGTTCTTCATATTGCAAAATCAAACCTACATACTCTTTCATTCCTTTTCAACACTTTGTTTAGATTGAAGGTGAGGTAAGCACAATTACACTTTCTATAGCCAGCTCCAACTCTGAGGAAAACGTCCTTAAACGTCTTTTTTTAACACCCTCAGGGCTTCTTTGAACTTTTATGACTTACAATAGACTTCTGTGGACACTAACATCGCCACAGGAGAGGTGGGATATTGTGCACTGCTGTTTCTTGGAACTCCTCCTCAGCTCTGGCCCATACCAAAATGCTTCCTATGGCAGAGTCAGGGCCAGTGTCAGAGCATGAAACATCATACAGCTAAGCAAAAACCACATCCCAGCTTCTCTGGAATAGTTCATGTCCCCTTTCCACCACTAGAGTGACAGAAAGAGTTGTATCACCTACAAATAAAAGCAGTATGATGTCATCTTCCTATCGTATTCTTGTTCTTATGGGAAAAGTTCTAAATGCATTCTGCTTTGCTTTGTTCACCTCATGACACGCTGCTTGTGGTGGTATTAAACATATTCTTCAGTGATAGTTTTGCTTTTGCTTTGTTTTTATTATTTTCTTTTACTTATTTTACAGTTGAACTGTTTGCATCTGAGACAGCATCTCTATTTAAAATGTCATAGCCCTAGCAATTACTTTTAAGCGTTTTATGTTACCTTGAGGTTAAACCCCATTTTTTTCTCTTAAGCGATACATAATTATATATTGCTCACTACGATTGATGGTTTGTTGAGTGCCAAATCATGAAATAGTACCCTGAATATTACAACAAAGCAAGTCCCACTAAGTCTCAAGGTTTTGGGAGCTGTTACACAGATCAGTCATTTTGTATTATAATCATAATGGCCTCCCAAAATGATTTAAACAATAATAAAAGAAAACGCATTCCTCGCAGAGTGGAGGCAACTTGACCACCGTAATTGTGGGACAGGCAATAAGATATCACAAGGGAAAATAATCTCAAGACATTTCAAATTTCTCCTACTTGTTTGTAGGACATTTTTTTAATGTTATTTGATATGATCTCTAAGTAAAAGTAGTGCTAAAAAATGAAGTAAAGCTGTGTATGCATCAGACACTCTAGGAAGATGACCCTTTTCAGAACTCCTTCAGAGGGGAGACCTTGGAGCACGCAGCAGCTGCAGATGTATGGCTGTACCTGTTCACCTCAGGAGTACACACACAAGGAACAGGATAGCATACTGATTAAACAGCAAGCCTTACCTCTGATCAGGTTAGGTGACTGATACCCCTTTTCACTGATAAGTGCAAAAGTCCTCCCAAACTGTCTGGCTTTGGGATAGAAATGATTTATTGTGGCAACGTTATGTACTCCACTGTTTTTGCACCTGACAATCTCTTTCAGGCTAAATTCTGGGGAAGAACACACACATCACACACCCCTTCCCAGATTTGCGTATTCGCAGTGATTAGGTTGAACAAGATCTCATTTTTAAAGAATAACAAACCAAAACTCTGAAAGAAAAAAAATGGTTCTGGACAATAGTATTCTCTGATGTCACTGAAAGGTTGGCCAAGATCTTCTGAGATGCCAAGATGAGAGTAATTTTAAGAGCTTAGGTTTTTAGCTTGCAGATATCAGACAGGAATTATTTATATTATCCCTGTGCAAAAACAACCAGAGAGTGATAGGCATGTTGTAATTTGGTCAAAATGACAGGTAAGATTAGGTGACATTTCAGAAAAAAATGCAACAAAAGACATGCAAAATGAACATTTGCACTCCTTGCACAGACAATACTCTTTAGCAAGCATGGCTGTGTATTCAACTTAAGCTAAACTAGAACAGTCCACCAAAACTAACAGATCTGTTTTCTCTGATTTGCATGCAGAACAGCTATTCCATTTAATGAGACTCACTCACACAGAACTGTAGGAAATGAAAAACTAAATCACCCCCCTTGACAAGCCTAGTGAATTAAAACTCAAACCTGCTAATATAAAGACAATACTATCATACACTTTAAAATCATATTTTATAAACAAAAATATAGCATTGGAAACCAGAGTGAAATTCCAGTGAAAATGTTTTTGACTTTTCTGAACAGAAAAGGTCAACTTTAAAGAAATAATTTTCTTTTTTTTCCCATTAGAACATGACAGTTTTGATGGCCCTGGCCCAGGATGGAAAAGAAATTCAGCCATGTTTTTGGCAATGACTAAAGAAATTGCTTTAAGCTCACACTCCACAGTTTGCCACACAAGGGAAGAGTTTTGGCCATGGTGCAAAGCCTTACAGCTGACCTGCTGCACAAGAGGAAGATCTTTGAAACCTTTGTGCTTTCAAATATTTGAAACATTTGGAGGGAGAAAAATTTCTTGTTGCTTAGTTCCATCCCCAAATTTTTCACTGTTATGACTCTTACACAGTACAGTGATTGAAAAACTTTTTTGTCATGTATAATTGCATTGCCCATCATCAGCTGAAGTAGCTAAGCAGTGGACAATGATCTCTACCCCAGCCTCCAAGAGCTTTAACTAATGGGAAAGATGCCATTCTGACAGGCACGCTTATTCTCTAAAGAGGTGGTGAGGGGAATCCTTTGCGTTGGAAATCTTCGCCGATACAAGGAGGTCAGTTATCTCCACCTCCATTCACTCTCAGTATGGAAGACACTAGGGACGGAGCTTGGCAGAACTGAAGCAGACACAAGTGCCTTGAGTTAAGTTGTGCGACATCTTTTTCTCGTAGAAAGAACCTAACACTACTGTGGCTGCTTTGATTTGTCAGATGGCCTTAAATTAGACACATTTCTGCATTACAAAGCAGCCAGAATGAGACGCAGCCAGGCTGAGGGAGCAGAATGTCTCTGACCACTACACAGTGATAATTTCATATGTTTTTCTTCATGCACATTTGTTTGATTTCATTGCTGTTGACACAAATAATATCACCTTTAAGACAGGAAGTGAATCACTGTCATAACTGTGAGTCATATTGTAGTGCTGCATTACTTTGCAGTATTATGCACTTTGCCATGCATCACATTCCTGTGTGATGTTTCTCTGATGATGTTAGTATACACAGCTATAGTAGAGCAGCAGGGAGTAATTGCACACAACACACATCATGGCAGTACAACATGCCCACCTTTCCACTACACTGTTGGTAGACGCAGTGGAGAAAAGATATAACATAGGATCTTCTTCCAGTTCTGGGACTGCTCTACTGTGGCTTGTGGCTGCTGAGGGTGATCAGCAGCAGAGGCAGGCCATGCACGGTGGTATCATTTTGAAATCGTTTACAGACGGATGGAAAAGCAAAGTATCAATTGCAGTGTTTCTGTTCAGCTAGTAATGAACAATACCTGTTGGGAAGATAATGTGTGTGGTCATTTGCACAAATGTACTTACTGCCAGGCACTTATACGTACACTACTGCTTGAATGAAATAAATTTTCTGCCTCATCAAAGAACTACTTGTTGCTATGGTAGTATAAAGAATTAGCAACACAAGAGGCTGGTTACTAGAATCTAGATTAGTGTGCTGGTTTTGGCTGGGGTAGAGTTAATTTTTGTCATAGTAGCTAGTATGGGACTATGTTTTGGATTTGTGCTGGGAACAGTGTTGATAACACAGGGATGTTTTTGTTACTGCTGAGCAGGGCTTACACAGAGCCAAGGCCTTTTCTGCTTCTCACC
>JAVKLA010000047.1:19936493-19976177 GCA_034782735.1 Sagittarius serpentarius | reverse complement strand
GGGGGGGGGGGGGCAGGAAAATCTTGTCTCCTCTTCTGTGTTTGTAGAGCAGCTAGATCAACAATTCCAAATACGAAATCCACACTGTTATCACAGGGCAAAGGAGAAGGCTCAATAGTTTTCTTTTAGTGGCTTCCATTTCTGTTATTCTTACATCAAGTGGAACAAATAAATTGTACAACAAAGCATACCTGAAATAGAAACCCGTATCTATATTGGAAAAAACTACTCATCCCACCTCTCAAATGCAAACTGAAGTTGTGACAGCGGTGTCAGGATGGCATTTATCACTGCCTACAATCTTTGGTGCAGTATAATAAACCGAAGGGGAAGCTTCTGCTTTACCTGTTTCCTTCCTCACCATACAGACCTCTTTGCTGTCATAAACTCCCTTTCTTATAAGCCAGCTTAACACCTATAGCTCTGCGTCACTTAGTGGTTTAGAAAAATTCTCCACAGTGGTTTCCAGTCAAAATGCTCACCCCATTTCTTTCCTGTGTTGCAGCTGTTTAGCATCACTTCTGACAGGTTTTACGCTCGACGCGAAGGAGTACGATGCAGAAGGGTAGAGCTGCTGCGAGAAGCCCAGTCCTACGGCATGTCCTCATTCAGGTTTGTGCTGCCCAAACTGCCTGCCCTTTTTGTAGACCAGGGATCTACAGGTGGAAAATGTGACATGAATTCAGGTCAGCTCCCACAAACGTTGATGCTGTCATAGGATTACGGGTATTGCTGGTAAAAGGTCTGCATTTTCTCATCTTCCCAGAGCGGCTTAAAATACAGCTCAGAGGGGTGGCAGAGCAATGCCTACTCCAGGCTGGAAAAACACAGACATCAGGATTTCTGGCTCCTTATTCAATGTCCTAAGGTGCTGTGTGAAAAGTTGAGCCAAGGAACTACAAAACAAGTGAGAGAAAGGGAAATAAGATGCAAAAAAAGTCAGCTAGCACAGAGTGTGCAGGAAGCGTCAGAAGCGGACTCAGGAAGCCTCCTGCTCCCCTGCCACAAGGCCTTTGCTGCATGCATTCATGCCATAGACCACAGCCTTTTTCCCACCCCCTGCCCTCAGGCCTGTACAGCCCATGCCACGGTGCACAGCTATGGACCCACTTAAGATACGTGTAAAACATCTTAATTTGCTAAAAGCATCTGTGCTGTGGCTGTGTCTATGTGTGCATGTTGCTACATATATCTATTTACAAAAATCAATATATAGAGATACAACATCATGCACATGCTTTTAGAGCTGTTGCCCTTAAGCGACAAGGTATCTAGGGATGCTCAGCCAATGAGGTTGCATCACTGATTATATACCATTTTCCATATAACTCTTATTAAAGCGGACCCTTTCAGTAGCGCAGCTGCCAGGGGTGCCACTCCCAAAAAGTCCAGCTTGCGCAGGCAGACACAGCACTCCCTCACCACTGGCAGCACCCCCTCCACACAGCAGCAGGCAGTCATTAAAACTCACCCCACAGCAGGGCATCCAGCCCCATGGCATGGCCCGGGCTCAGCCCCCTGCTGCTGCCTTCCTCCCCTCCCGAAGAGGGGTGCCTCCAGCCCTGGGGCCCAGAGTCAAGCAGCCATCTTCAAAATGGAGGTAGGAGAGCAAAACGGTGGCACTGCCTCACCAGTTTTCTTCATCTCTTTTCCTCCTCAGCTCCCTGCTTGGAGAGCCAAGAGCTGCGTACCTCACAGCCCTCCTACACAGCAGGAAAAGCTATCTGGCCTGTTTGCAAAGTCTCCATCATCACGAGAAATCTAGGTTGCACACTGCTTCTGCATGGTTTGTTGTCAGAGCTAGTTTATGACTTTTGTAATAATAAATAGCCTCTGGCTAAAGGAATTAAACAATGCATCCAAAGGGATACACCAGAGGCACCTTTGAACTATATAGGCTTCCAACAAGCCCCTTTGAACAGGATAATTTTCCTGAGTGAGGCAATGTGTCATGTAAAAGAAGTTAAGTTGTGTGCCGCTTACATGGGAGTCCCTGCAACTGAACAATGAAGAAAACAACTTCAAAGTCCAGATTCAATACTTGGGAGTTAAGCACCTCACTCAACCAGGCTTACGTACATGTGCTACAAAACTTCTCCAAACTAGCTTTAATGCAGTTAACAAGGGCATAAGGAACAGTGATTTCATTATGCTCATAAGGGATCCTGGCTGAATGCATACTTGGACAGTTAGCTTGAAAATCAGTTTTCACTGAAAAGACATTTTCATCTGGAAATTTTGGACTAGCAGTCTGTATTTCTTTATAGGTTCTAGAAATACGTATTTCACTATTTACTCAAACTTGTCTTTTTCGTGTTCATACAGGGCAGTTCTGAGATGGCTACCAAAAGGACTTTTGGTCTTTCCTGTGAAATAGGTGAATGTCATTGACCTGGCAAAGAACAAGAAATGGGCACTGTAGGTTACTGACCAGCTCCTGAAAGAAAACCCAGCTCTGGCTACACTTGTCAAAGACAGGGAGAGGTCATCCTGACTTGTGAAAGAGATTTTTATTTGGGAAAATTAACGTTTCTCATTACTGAAGGGCACTTACCTCACAGAATGCCTACAGCCTTGACTACATGCCCTCCGTAACAGTTGTAGCTCTATAACAATTGTTGCCCTTAACAGGGAGAACATATAGGTATCTTAAAGACTGGAGTTTCACAAAGTTATTCATGTCCCCAGTTACCATAGATATACACTCATGCTCCCTCCCTCAAGATAAAGTATCTGTTTGTCTGGGGTCTTATTACTTATAGTCCTGCTGCAAGCACTTTGTATTTATGACCTTTCAGCTCAAGCACTCATTTTCACATTAGTTAAAGCAAATTATTAAATGGAAACAGCTTCTATGCTTATACATAGCATTTAACACTGAACTTTGAAGAGTTAAAAATCTCTTCAAGCTCAAGAGAAGTGCCTCTGTAAAATTCCTACTTTGTCTTCTAGTGCCTTGCAAAAGTAAAAACATAATTCTCCTTAGTCTCTTTTCAGCTATTCCTTACAGTTGCCAGGAGGTGGAAACATAGCTACACCAATCTACAAGAGAAGCATCATGTGGATATGTAATTGTACAGCACGCTGCCAGCTGAAGAATAGTGCTAAAAATATCTGCAGTCTGAATTGGCTCAGTGGAGCCCAAAACATAGGATCATACAATGCTCTTCCTTGGCCTCCTCACCTCCCCCTTCCCCCAGCTAGCAAGACATCTATACTGCTTGTTACTGCTTCTCAGCATCAAGGATGCCCTTTAAGCAGCTGGTTCTGTCAGACGTGACATTCACGTTTATTTCAACAAGAATCCAAAATCAGGCAGCCTTTGATGGGAAGGGTCACAAAGCAGCAGCAACTGCAGCCCTTCAGAGCTGATAAACAATCAGATACCTGGCAAAGTGATGAGGAGATAAATGATCACTTGCCTTATTTATTTAGAAGATATGTGTCCGCTTTGGCATTCAAAAACATTACACACGTGCCCAAGTATGAAAAACATGGCAGAGGTCAGAAGCTCTCATCAGACAAGCTTTCATAACCACAGAAACAGATACAGATGTAATCATCTTCCCTTCGTCACTCAGTACCAAATTTTAAGTCCTAAGAGACAAGCCCTTACACAAAAGGCAAATTTACATAAATACCTGGGAAAGGGCAGAGGGACACGAGACTTTTAACAGACTGTAGACAAAATAGCCTTTCAAAACATCCCACAGTTAGGGTGAAACATGATGCCTGGTTTTGGTTTCTGTTTGCAGAACAGTGAGTTTGATACTGTTTGATTTCATTTCTGCTTCCTGTCCATCCACTTGAGCTCATACTCTCGAGAGTTGCATAAGGGCCTCAAATTTTCTCAGAGCAAATTGAATAGCACAGAGCATAGACTGGAAATATGTCAGAAGACATTTCAGAGGAAAGGAGGACCCAGGAAATCCTTCTTTCCACAGAGAGCTGCAGCAGAAAGGGAAAAGCTCCCTGCATGGGAGGCAGGTCCCAGAAAGTACAGCTGGAAAGAAATCATCTCTTCATTTCAAAGAGCACAGCACTAAGACATCTGTTGCCTCATTGAAGGCAAAACCTGGAGGAACTGACATTAGATGCAAGATATTTTCAATTTTAGGACTAGAAAAGGCATAAAGAAATTCTTCTCTGCCTAGGAGGTAGGTGGGGTTAACAGGTAAAGTGAATAATTCCAATGAACCAGTACCAGGAAGTCCAGAAATAAGTCCCCCGAAACCTTGAAGTGTGCCATGAAACACAACGTGAATCCCAGGCATTCATCATGTGCAATAAAATGAAGTTGTTCGTACAGCATATCAGGAGTATTATCTTGTTTAAGCAAAGCAGCTCAGACTTCACAAGCAGTGTCTTCATGGTATGAGTCCTTGGGCGGAAAAAATGACAAACACATACACACAGACACGAAAGAAAAAAATCTACTGGTATTCAGGAGCAAAACGTACCAATCCAAATTAATAAAACACAAGCTTATTCAAGAAGTGACTACTGCAAGACCACAGACCACATCTCAGAGGTTATATTGAGGAGTCATTTGACCAAGAAGAGAGACTTTCACACATCTAAATCAACTGCCTGAGCTCAGCTCAGTATTTAATTTGCAAGATGCCTTCTGTCACATTAGCACACAACTACATATTCCCGAAAGGCCATACAGGAGGCATCTGAAGTCCATAAAACAATGCTCCTGTGCTCATACAGTGCACTCTGTTTTGGCACAACCAGGAACTGGACACTGAGCCAGGTGACTTCTGTGGATGTTGGCTGGAATCCAGCTCAGCTGCACCTTCTGCGAAATCGCTCAAAACCAGTGCAAGTTAGTTGGGATCATTTCACCTTCCTGCCTGGGGAGTTTTAGCCTGCTAACCGCTATGGAATTATTACAGTGGGAAAGGAGGAGTCATTAAATATAGGGGCCATGCCAGAAATCCAACTGTGAGACTTGTGATTTTATAAAATCAATTGTAAGCTCTATCTTCAGAGAAGATATATATATCTAAAGATATCTATATATCTTCTTACCTTTGACATACACAGTTATCTAGGATATCATGACCACAGCCCACATCTTCTCCTGCTCAGAGCCCACTCTCGGAGCTTTCTTCTGTTCCAGGTCATCCTCTGTCCTCTCTGTGGTACTGACAATGCTCACACCTGATATAACAATGACCAACATGCAAATAAAAGTCTGCAGAACTGCATCTTTCCTTGCCTAAAGCTTAGTGCAAAAAGGTGACTGAAGGTGTAATTTTTATTTTATTTTTAGTCAGGATACATTGGAGAAAACTTTAAGAATGCAGAAGATAAATACAATCCTAATACAGTCTTAACAAAGCTGGGAGAACAGCTTGGAAGCAATATGAGTTGGTTTCTCAGCCTGCCCCTGATCAGAACCAGCCTACAAAGCTCTAGTAGCTCACCGCCACCACAGCCACCAGATGAGAACCTCAGCTAGTTAGGCGAAAAAGATATTCCCTTCTGCTGGAGGCCTGGAGCTGAAGTCACTTGGCACAAGTAGAGGACACCATACCATATGATCAGTTAAGACCTGTATAGAAATGACTGCACAGGGACACTGCCACAGTATGTTTCAGCCCTCCCAGTCTTTCTGCACAATATTTTTTCTCTTCTAAGTAACGAAGCAAGAGAAAAAAAATTCACCTCAATAAGTACAAAATAATTCACAGTGGTGGCTGCCGTAGCTCAAGTCCCACTGCCTTCTAAGCACCAATCCTCCCTGAGGTCTACATACACTACAATGAATTCAAGAGGCAATAAGGCTAGACTGTTTGCATACACAAAGGTCTCTATTTAAGAAAATATATAGATCTCTGGTTTAGAGAAAATAACTTTACAGCCTGTGAATGTAGCTATGGCTATGAACCCAGAACAGATGCTAGGTGAACTGGGGCAGACCTGCATCTAACCCAAGACTAACATACATTTTCCCACACTGCTTTTCCCACCCAATTCCTTTCAGCTCTGGTAACAATGCTCAGAGTAGAAATCCCATGGGAAACTACTCCCATTAGCTCAGACAGATCCATGGCCAATCTAAAAGAAATACCCAACATTTTTCACGTCAGTCTTGCATTTAGCATGCACAGACGAAGAGACAGAGGACTACGAAACTTACTCCACATGTCACAGTGTGGCAGCAATCATTTTTTGTTTCACACCCTAGGAGGAGAGGATACATCTTCATGAACACAGTTTTTATCATGCAGAAATTTAGCTTCTGAGACAACAATGTGATCTCCCAACTCCCTCTGCAAGAAAGCCCCTGGACACGCAGAGCTTACCTGTTACAATCACTCTAATAAAGTGGCCCCCAGGAGTTAGGACAGTATTCTTTATTTTGGCCCTGCATTGATAGTGGCCACTGTCTGACTGGTTGACTTTCTGAATTTTCAGAAGCAGAGAGGATGTGACTTTTGCCTTGGAGTCTAAGTTTCGTGAGAGATGCAAGCTTTCCATCTCCTTTCCAGACCCAGTCTCGTTTTGCTTCTTTGCTTTTTTTATACCAGTGAGCCTCCATTTGTGACGACTGATCCTGTTGGTGACTGATGAGGCAATTCAAATTCAGGGTCTCTCCTTCTTCCAGGTATTTCGTGGTAGATGGATAAATGATTTCCAGCATGCTGTGTTCTCCGGTGGAAGAGAGCAGACATTAACTGAATTGACCTTTGTGTCGGGCCAACTCCCCCTCCCTCACCATACTTCTCCATTTGTTTCTGCACTGTGAAAGCAGGGGCTATCTTATGCTCCAGATGTGCACAGAGTGCCCAGGTATTAACAGGTACCACAATAAAACCAATACTTTTTCCCTCACGTGAGAGGAAGAAAAATCTGTTTCCTATCGTCGATCTTGCAGCAAAGGCATTATGCGAACAGAACATTCTCTGTAAGCTTTGCTGTTTTCAAAGAAGAAGAGAAGAGCAACCTTTCTTCAAAAAAGAAAGCGAAAGCATCAGGGGAGAGGGATTGGTGGGGGGAGAGGAGGGTGGTTTTTTCTCGTCAACTTGAAGGTTTTTGCTTTCATCAAATATTGAACCATTCCATAGAAAGATAATATAAAAATACTGATTGGCTCAAAATATTGCTCTTTTGGGATCAGATTTCACCTCCTAGCTCCCTGGGCAAAATTCAGCATGGAGAAAACAAAAGGCTGAAAAACATCATGCAGAGCATGCCCCGCTGGAAGCTTAGTGCAATAGGTATTCTTTCTTTCCCATAACTCAGGCAGCATCTCTCAGCCACACCAAGTAACACCTAAAGAGGATTAAAAAAATGCCAGCAGCATGCTTTTCCTTGCCAGGGCTCCTCCTTACCTGACACCAGCATTGCCAGAGCTGCCCTTTGGAACACTGGAATGGGGCTGCTGCCTCCAGCCTCAGCAAGGAACCCTGTGAACAATCATCTTCTGCACGCAAAAAAGGAAGAGAAGAACAAAAATCATAGGCAGTTATCTGTGAGTTCTTCTCACGCTAGGGAGAACTAGTATCACCTAGCTTGGTACTGCAAGCCTGTCCTAACACTTACACAGCAGTCAAAAGTGCACAGACCTTCCCCTGAAGCGATGAGCTTGTAAATGGCAAAGTAACTCCCTGCATTTAAATAAGACACACACATGAAAGCATGTATCTTCTTCTTTTTAAAAACAAAAAAACAAAAAAAAAACCAACAAAAACAAACCAAACAAATAAAAACCCAAGACAACAGATGCCACAAACCAGAATACACACACACACATACTATCTGTAAACTCAAGTTGCAAGCAAGAGGCTTATTAAGGCTCAGAGGGCACTAGCTAAAACAGCTGAAAGTTACGACTTGGACCACAATCACACAATTATTGCTGCAGTCCACAATGAACTGAACAACTGTCAACAAATTCCCAGAAGCTAGCAAAATTCCTTTGTAATTGTTTTTCCTCCTCCTCCTCAAGAGGGCACCTGCATCAAACTATTTGGCTAGTACAGGCAAAAGCCTGACTCCCAGCAAACGTGTCTCAGGACATTAAAATGAATGTATGCAACAACAGGCCACTGGCATCTCTTTTTCAATGATGAAATGTAAAATCTCAACTCTTGCTACTAATGTTAGTGTATTTGTACTCTGAGTAGAATTTTGATGTGGGTATCAGGAAAAAATAGAGAAATTCTGAAGAAAAAAAAAAAAATGTTTACCACAACATCTCCTGTTTCGGACGAGTGTTAAGAGGCAGGAGAGCTTCTTTCTTCACTTCAGAATACAGATTTTTCTTTTCCTTAGAAAAACAAAAAAAGAAATGTCTCTAAGTGCCAGACCAGCAAGTAGAGCTTGGCACACTGCTGGGAAGGAGAAAAGCGAGCGTGGTTTGCCTGGCCTCCATTTTCCAAATGGGTAGGTGCCTTGAAAGATTCTGAGGTTAAATAAGTAACCAAAAATCAAAAGCTTTGGTTTTGTTTGCTTGGGGTTTCTTGCTTTCCGCTCTCACCTACCACCTTAGACCAAGATAGGGAAGAAAGCCATAGCAGGACTTCTGGTTGTTCCACATTGTCCAGTGCTTGTAATCTGTGTAGTCGTGTGAGTTAAATCTGTTCTTCTGGGTATGCTCTGACCTTCTTGTTGGTAGGGGAGGACAGCAAAATGGAGGGAGTGAAAATGGCAACCAAACATTTATATGCACTTTTCTATGCTGCAAAGAAATTCCTGTGTAGGCTGTACTTGCAAGAAGTTGAATGTCTGGTCGGTTTCTGTGTTATTTCAAGTACACTATATATTCTTCACTTATTCTTACCTTTCAGCTCTTTATTGGCTTTGTAAAAGGGTCCCCATATACCTTATGGTGTCAAGCTTTCAGCTATGGATCAGCTACCCAGGACCAGCTGATTTCATTGGCTTTTTCCAGCTAAGGCCAGCTTAGCTAACATTTCTTCTCTTAGATGGCCCAGTAATTTTTGGACACTTAAAAGACTCAGAAGAGGTTTCATTTCCAGAGTGCAGACAAGCAGCATGAGTTCAGTTGCTCTTTTAACAGCTTTTGAGATGTGTAGAGCATAGTGGTTAATGCAAGGGGAATAATCAGAGCTGCCAGTTCACAGCCTCTGCCACTCATTAAAAGCAATGAAAATCCTTGCTGTTAGCAGAAAGTAGTTCAGTGTCCCAGACACATTTACTGAAAACACATGCTCTCTCTGTGGCAAAGCCATTAGTTTCCAGAGTTGCTTCCAAACTTCCTTAAGAAGACGCCGCATCCGTGAAAGGTGCTGACTTGAGAGCTCAGACACAAACATCAGCCATTCACAAAGCACGCACAATTCGGAGAGCAAAGCAAGATTTATTTTTTTTTCCTCTCTTCTCCTTCCACTTTCTCTCATATCTCAGGCCAATCCCAAAGAAATCACTTCTCCTGCAGAGCAAGCAACGTGTTCTTTGTAGTCCATTCAGCACTGGGCCTGTCAGTGGAGCGTAATGCCAGTTACTCAGCCTTCACAGTGGAGCCTGTGGATACATATTCACAACCAAACAAGACTGAACGTGTCTCTGAGGTTTCTTCTCAGAAATAGGGCAGTGAACAGCATTTTATTTGAGAAAAGCCTAGGGAGGCTATAAGCCAGCACTGTGAGTTGTGCCTACATTCTCAACAGGCATCTGAGCTGCATAACATAGGAAAATACTGAGGGTGCAATGGTGCAATGGAACACGCCCTAGCACACCCACCGTGTTACTTCAAACAGGGCTTAAAAGAGGAAAGAATCCCCTATTTCAACCATACCAAAAAAAAAAGTAAAATAAAAGCAAGTAGCAAAGTTCTACTTGCTACGTAAATCTGAATAGGTGCCCATTTGTTTTAAGGCAAGTGAGATCTCCTCAGATGTCTCAGCGTTGGTAAAGTCATTAGATTCAATACAACAGTTAACAAATTTTCATTACAAAATTGCAGGGCAAGGGTACATGAGGGCTAGGAAAAACACAGATCACAAGATTAGACAATATATTCTCTGGTGTCCTCATGTATCCTACATATTTCCTGCTTTAGGAACCTACCTCCTCACGAAATGAAAAAAAAAAAAAAAAATGCTTTCAGCTCTTGTGTTTGTTTATATTAAATCGAAAAACAAAATCAGTGACAGATTTTAGCTATTGAAATCCTGATATTTTCATCCTACTTTGTTTAACTAAAAAAAAAAAAAGGCAACATGGGAGAAAAACATACCCTAAAAAAATGTGTCCTGAGGCTGCTTTGGTCTATCACCTTCACGTACACATATGCATGATAATGAAAGAAAAACTTCAAATGAGGCAAATGCCAGGATTTGTCTTAGTGGTATGCAAATCATATTCAGATAGCAAGACAGAAAGTAAAGTTCATCTTTTGTTCATCTAAATCATCTGTTACAAATGAAAAACAGTATAGTCATGAAAACCATATACAGAAGATAACCAAGTCAGATTAAGCAGATAACTAGATAACAACATATTCTGTACTGGCAAGAGGTTCCAAAAATGCATTTCAAAGGACCTACCAAGTTTTCCTAGAACCAAATCCTGACAGCTCCAGCTCCAGCTTTCAGCTCTGTCAATGAGATGGTGGGAAAGCCTGGTCCTCATCAAAACTGTGAAGAAGGAGGTACACTCTAGGAGGTCTGGAACTGCTCTTTCACCACTCTGGACAAAAGTGCACCAGGAACAGGCATGACACAGCTGTGCACCAGATGCTGCGGATTCCTAATAGTCCTGCTTGTAATCTGCACTAGATACTTGTCTTTGCCCTAATCATATGGCAGGACTGCATTTTGGATGCATTGATCTACAGCTCCAAGATGACCAAAAGGCACCCTTTTACCCTCCCACTTTACCTCAGTTTAAGACGTAGTTTGCTGGGTTTGCTTTTGTAGAATACTATTTCATCATTATACATCTTATACATTGGCTTCTATAAATGAAAAATGGGCTGTCATTTTTACTTTCTTATATCTAGAATAAAAATAAAAAAAACCAAACCTCAAGAGTTCTACACTGAATTAAAACATAAAGCTTTTTTCCGTAGTGATCATTATTTTTATTAATTGTGCTATGAAGCAATTTAGAAGTAATTTTGAAGAGAACACAAAGACCTTACAAATTTTGTACCTCAAGATATATGTATTCTGTTACTGTAAAGAGAATAGGTCCAGGTACCAATTAGTGAAAAGATGCAACTTCTTTTTTAATTTTTTTTTTTAATCAAAATAATAAAATTTATAACATCAATCAAATAACACAAAAGCAAGCAAACCTTGAGAAATCAACACTCCACTGTTATCTAAGCTGATTAAATATGTAACTTCACAGTATTACAATGACTCAACAGACTAACATAGCCAAGTGATCAAACCCTCAAACTAATATAACAGATTATCACCACTCACAAATTAACCCTAGGAGAATTTAAGACAACGACAACATTCTTCAGTTTCAATTCCCTTACTTAATATAAATGCCTACCTGATTTAAATGTCCATTAGCTACTTTTTCCTTACACCTTACTGTCACTAAACACAATTACAGAGGGTTCTTATTCCATCATCCTCTTCCTCAAAGGACACAGTGGGCTTTAAAGAAGGTACAACAGCTAAATCACATAGCAGGAGCTTAAAATACAAGCATTAACAGAAGAGAATTTGACTCAGTGACAAGTTGTGGTTTAAGTGTGGGAAATCATTAAAGGACTCTGTTGGGAATCTCTCATGTGCACAGACAAATGAAAACCAAGAGAGAACAGTACAATCCCCTCCTGCAAAGGCAAACCAAAAAGCACAAGAGAATAGAATAAACTACTTCTGCTTAACTTCTTGGGATCTTGTCATTGGCTATATGGACTCAAATACTGTGGAGCTTACTGCCACACACATGCATTTCATTCAGGCTTATGCTGGCTTGCCCAGTCACATATATCTTTAAATTCTTTCTCCTCTGGACGACCTGCCCAAGGAAACAGCTTGATGTAACTTCAGCTATGCCTGTGGATAAGAGAATTTTTTTTTTTTCCTTCTCTGGTCTTTACTTCTTGAGAAGACGTCCCGCTTGCTCCAGCTCTGAACCCAGTTCATCATTTCAGGATCACTTAGTTTTTTAGGCCCAGATATAGTCATGTCACTCAGGATGATCTTCAAGAGAGGCAATAAGCTAAGATGTAGGTGGGTATTTCCCAGAAAGTTTGAGTGTCATCTTCCAGCTGAAATCAGGGACACAAGCTCTGCTGTCACCAAAACCAGCTTTACTCTTACAACCAAGCCAACCTTATCTCCCTGTATGCATTTTATGGAGATTTATTCTGTCCTTAGTACTTAGGCATGGATTTCCGGTAGGTTCTGTTGCTTGTTTGGAGGGGATTTTAAATTAATAAATATAAGCTCATAACCAACTCTACTGGCTTTTACACCATATTAAAATAATTTATTTTCATACTAATATTTTTTCTCATATTAAAGTAATCTTGGGTTCAAACAGTGTCTAGATTTATATTCCTCCCAAAGATTACAATAATGGTTTCCAATAGTTATGTAGGAAAAGGGCTGCATTCTGCATTTCTGCAGTGCCAAGCATAGCAGTAGCCGTTTCCTTTTTGTGATAACAGATAACAAGCCTTTCAAAGCCACAAAGTGACAAGAAGTAATAAAGAACAGGCATTATCCACCCCCAAGTTTCTATTAACAGTTCTATAAGCATCCTATAAGCCTCATCAGAGCAGAACACAATAGTTTCCCCCAACACAAAAGCAAATACACAGTGACCAAGAAGATGGAAACTTCTACAGGAAGTTTGTATTTCTCTTTGCCTTCAAGGCTACATTCAGACTTTCCATGACAATCACAGATCTCAGAAAAAGAGGTAAATGAATGCTATTCCAATTTAAATCCTTCCTGTAGCAAAAGTGGATGCACCCAGTAAGAAATCTGAAGCAAAAGTCAGGTCCTTGGCATACAGAAAAGAGTCAAAATAATTATCCTGGATTCCGTGAAGCAACATAATTTATATTTGCTGAGGCTAATGCACCTTACCCCTCCAGACATCAGTTCAGCCTGAGCTTCGGGTAATGAAATGTCAGAATAGTATCTTTACTGACAAAGTGAAATTAAATACTTGATAATATAGGGGTTAATACAGAAATTAGGGACACTTCCTGGATGGATTACAGACTTGGGGGGGGGGGGGACGGACAAGATGGATCACAAGCAGCAGGAAGAGGAATGGAAGACGGTAAGAGAAATCGATTCATGCTTGCTGCTGTCAAAACCTTAGGCCTGAATGCATCCTGTCTCACAGAGCTGTATTTTTGGAGGAGGAGTGTATGCTTTCTGTAGTGTTTCTGTAAGAATCTCTCCCTCTTGCTCCTTGAACAAAATAGTGAAGTAGACATAGTACTTATTTATACATTTCAAAAGCTTAAAAGAAAAGGAACACAGTCTCCTGTCAAATTCAGAAATCCATCTCCAGAGGGCAAGAAATGCACGTGCAACTGAGATCTAAGTAGCTTACTCTGTTCTTTCATAGATCAGAAAAAAACAGTTTTATAAGGGTACATACCCTAGGAAAAAGAGAGCTCCGTGTGCTGAATGGAAGAAGCCAGACTAGTAGATATATAACATTATTTTTTATGACTTGGCATCTCGCACATCCAACGACTACTGAATGATACAGCAATTAAAAGGCAGAACCGAAGAAATACATGTGCAGAAAATGCCCAACAGAAGGAGCTGGAAAGAAAAGTATTCCCACATGTTACGAGTGCCAGAGGGAAGACGAGAATTCCAAAGGCGTTGCCATTTCAGCAGCATTAATCAAACCAACTTCGGTTGCTGTTATCCAAACAGTCCCGCAGACAGCCTGATTGCTGTGTGTGCGTGTGAATATATACATGTGTACAGCCATTTGCTATGAACACATAGCTCCGCCAAAAAGTCTACTTAGCTCACACAATTCCTCATTTTTAAGACCTTCGAATTTTTGCTTTGACAGAAATTTGTAGTTTTTAACATTGATTTCAGCCTGACATGACAGCAAAAGAAGCTGCACATACACACCTCACAGTTAACTCAGTAAAAAATTCTGCATCTAAAAGCCCAAATTCATGATCAACACAGAATATTTGTTGAATAGCTAAAGAAGAAAGCATTGTTTACAGTTTATATTCTCCAGTAAAAAGGTCACTAGGGAAGACAATTCAATATTTAAAGCACAAAGAGCAAAGCCTGGGGGAAGAGGACAGCCACTATAATTCCTTACTGATAGGTCCAGGGGATAACGATACCTTTCTTTGCTGCAAACACAGGGACAGCAAATTATATTTTTCCTCCCCCATGTGCTGGTTTTGGCTGGGATAGAGTTAATTTTCTTCACAGTAGCCAGTATGGGGCCATGTTTTGGATTTATGCTGAAAACAGTGTTGGTAACACAGGGATGTTTTGTTACTGCTGAGCAGGGCTTACACAGAGCCAAGGCCTTTTCTGCTTCTCACCCCACCCCACCAGCAAGGAGGCTGGGGGTGCACAAGGAGTTGGGAGGGGACATAGCTGGGTCAGCTGACCCCAACTGACCCAAGGGATATCCCAGACCACATGATGTCATACTCGGCACGTAAAGTTGGGGGAAGAAGAAGAAAGGGGTGATGCTTGGAGTGATGGCGTTTGTCTTCCCAACTCGCTGTTACGCGTGACAGAGCCCGGCTTTCCTGGAGATGGCGGAACACCTGCCTGCCCATGGGAAGTGGTGAATGAATTCCTTGTTTTGCTTTGCTCGCGTGTGCGGCTTTTGCTTTACTTATTAAACTGTCTTTATCTCAACCCACAAGTTTTCTCATTTTTACTCATTCAGGTCTCTCCCCTATCCTGCTGGGGCGGGGGGGGGGGCAGTGAGCAAGCGGCTGTGTGGGGTTTAGTTGCCGGCTGGGCTTAAACCATGACAATTAGTCTAAGTTATTTTAAATTTAAGTTAATGTTTTAGCTATGGTGTGTGAAAGAAGAAGGATTTGTGTGTACTGCAAAAATCCCCATAGAGACTGAAGCCAACAAGAACTTTTCCAATAGCTGGTTTGTGAATAATATTGTATCACAGTCCTTTCAACATAGATATTTGGATGAAAATATTATTGCAGATTTTTAATGATTTTCCTGTAAGGAGTGAAAGGCCTGATTTTATAATCAGGGTGAAATTTCCATTTGAAGCAACGACAGCTGTGTGCATGGGCAAAATCTGACTTTACCCTGCAACTGAATACAAAATAAAACATTTAAAAATAATATAGTGTAGCTGATTATATGTCTTTATTTATATTTTGGACAGTGCTCTGAAGCCATCATAAGGATGTAAATCCTTCAAACATGGATAGGCTTTAACCTGATACAAAATGGATGGAGAAGCAAAATTAAGGCTTATAGCTATGGTCTTCTGATTACACCAGTGATACGGATCATTTGATTATGACCATCTTCCTAATTATTTCCAAATCGCTCACATGAGTTTTATATCTACCATTGTAATTATTTTTAAATCAACCACATCAGCTTAAAATCTCCTGTCACAAACCACCCCGTTTCTTGGGGGCTTCACAAGTCACCTTGATCTGGCTGTGTAGCATTTCTTTAAGGCATCTCTCACATTTGCAACTTGGGACTTTAGCCAGATGAAAATCTTTACACATATCTTTCCTGCTATTCCTATTTTTCATCAGTCCTCCACCACCACAAGAGACAGTTCAAATAAAAACATTGTCCTATTTTTCAGGACATCTGATAAAGTTATATATTTCTCTTCATCTTTCTCCTCATGAAGGTTGCCATTACAGTGAATGAGATGTTATTGTTTCCTGTCGTTTTACTGAAATAGCTCTTTACAGGTACCATTCCCAGAAGACAACTTTCCAGATAATACTTCTACAAAAACTAGTATTCAAAAAATCTTTCAATTTTGCCCTTACTGAATGTCCATGTACACAGAGCAGAAGCCAGTGAGTAGCACTCAAATTACTTTGTGGATTAGTTATGTTCTGCGTTTATTGTGACATTTCACAAAATGGCTTCGTGACGCTAAATGATCCTGGACATGTGATATATGTTTTCTGATAGTGGTACAGTATGTTACAAATAAATTTTGAAAACCAGTTACTTTTTATTTGACATGACAAAAGCTAGATAGCTGACTTTAAGGTTAAAAATATCTAAAAATCTTCTACAAATTCTAAACTATTACAAACCCAAATTATTGATATTTATGCTCCAATTCAACAAGATAGTTAAACACATGAATAGTTTTGAATACTTGAGTAGTTCTTGTTGAACAGATTAAAATCTCTTTGCAGTATTTGAATGCTTAAATATCTCTATGAATTGGGGTCTAAATTTACTGCTGAAGTATATATGTTTTTCATAGTAATGCCTGCCTTTTAAAACCGTATTTTTAATTGATAAATACTGGGTTGTGAATCCAATCTGGTACTTGTGTTTAGAACAAATACTATGCAATTCTAGCAGGTGCTTTTCACACTCATAGTGCAATTGTGTTCAAAATACCACAGTTATTTTTTTATAAAATTACATCAGTGATACAAACACTGAGATTTAAAAATACTAAAGATAGTCTTTACGGGTATAACTGAATAGGTTAGACGTACATTTATCTAAATTCATCATTTGCTGTTTACTTCCTGATCACACGCTCTGCCCTGATATCTTTTAATCAGCAAACATAAGGAATAATCAAGAGAAATGTGTATGTGGTGGAGCAAATAAAGGAACAGCTGGGCTTTTTTCACATGGGAGTGTGGTGCAAAACCACAAAAGACATTAATTAGGAATGTGCTCTGGTGCTTTTATCTAATTCTCTACTGTATGACAAGTAACGAACACCAAGAACTTGCAATAATATATGAAGCAAGTTTTGTCTTGTTCTAAAATATTTTGAATTTGCTAAATTCTGTGTTCTTGTTCATCCATGACAAACTGAGGGAAAAACTAAGGTAAGTAAATGTGAATGTTGATTATTTAAGGTTGCGGTTTATATAAAAGTGATGCCAATGATACAATCATACTTGTTCAAGATACTAAGGAATATCAGTGCCCATTAGTGCATTTCCGTCTGAATTCTCTCAAGCGCAATTAGTTGAATGTTTCATTTTTTTGTCTTTTTAACCAAAAACATTTACTGTAACCCAACTTTGTAATAATGTAATAATAATTAAGCATCCATTAATTTATTTAACTAATTATACTGTAATTACTTTTGTATGAAAATTTTGGAGAAAAAGGTTATCTTTAGTCTTTGAGGCTTTTTGTGATATTCTTTATAGCACTTTGGCCCAACAATAACCAATTCTGCAACTGGAAATTTGGTAGCTTCCTAAGAATTAGTTTTCATATCCCATGAAACATAAGAGAATACTGGCAATTCTACGTTCACAATGGGATGAGATAAGGATATTCTTGTTTTTTCAGTGACCCTTTCCTCAAAATAAACAAAAATCTACTAACAAAACAAACCAAGAGAAGAAAAGAAAAAGAGGGATGGAGAACCACCATACTTCTTTTTACAGATGCAACCAGAAATTTCAGTCTAGTATTGAAAACTCTTTCCCAGTGGCATTTCTTGTCAAAATTGATGTGTTTCTACAAACAGATGAACAAAACAGAAGTTTTGATTGATAGGAAATTGCCAACTACATATAACTACAGTACCACTACTGAAGCAGTAAACATAAAGGAATTACATGCCTTATTCTGAGATCAGAAATGTTTCATATTCGAATACTTCATATGCCATTGTCATATGATATTACAGAAATAAATAAAAGATTGACTGGCAAGCTGAAAATTTATGTCGCTTTCCCCCTGCCCCCCATCTTATTTACACTACTTTCCATGTATGAATTAGGCTAATGTGAGATCAGAAATATATGTTTTCCTTTGGGGCTGTCCTTGAGCTGTGAAATTATGAATGGCAGGAGAAGAACAGCAAAACTGAGCTGGAAATAATGCAAAGGACACAAAAAACAATTCATAGGTATATGGAAAATAGGAGTTCTGTGATATTCATGAAAAGATAATATATAGGAGGATGGTAAAAAGGAAAGAATTTTTCAAGTGCATTATAAGTATCAAATGATTTTTACTGGTATAAGCTGAAGTAGCATAGTGACAAGACAGGTTCATGTATTTGAAGGGAGCAAATGTCAGGCTATCAAAAGACAATGCAAACAACATAAAAATGGTAACTGCTTGTGGTATCATTGACTATACAAACTTGCACAAACTGCCAAATCCTGAGACAAGTTGTAATGAGCAGGACTATAGATTTAATATGGAGTTGTCGGTCATCTAGCAAAAATACAGAAACTTAAGCAGTGATTGCTGGATAAATTAGATCCTTAAAAATAAGACCTAAGTCTACAAACCCACTCTCTGCCCTCATCATTGCATTTGGGGCATCTTTTCTGCCAAGAAAACAGGATTTTACTGTGTGCCACCGGGTGAGTTTCTACCAGTCCAGTCTCCAGAGACAGCTAGTCCAAGTTGTTTCTTATATAGATTAAAACCAGAAGTGAGGATGCAGAGGTGGAGTGCCAGGGGGGTTATGAATATGCAGGAATTAAAAAAATGTAAGAACGGCTGTGCTAAATCAGACTAAAAATCCGTTTAGACCACTATCTCCAGCAGCAGCTGATACCACATGTCTCGGGAGAAGCAGAATAGGACAAGCTTATACCAACATTCCTCCATTCTATTGTCCCAGCCTCCAGGGGTTCATAGCTCAGGGACTTCCAGACCCAGAGGTGGTATCTTTGTATTTAAGAAAATGAAAGCAGTTAAACTAATGGAGATATCTGAGCAATGAACTCTCTGCCTAAGGAATCCCAAAGCAGTTGTGATTAAGGTAAAAGGGATTTAGCACTTGTTTCTTTCTATAGATAATGTCCTGAACATCTGCATTGCTACCACTTTAAACCTAGTTCAGGTGTCATTACACTCCATTCACAACAGTGACTTCAGGGAAAATGCATTACAAATATATGACAATTACAGACACAGATTACATAATGTACAGTGCTTTGCTTTTCTAAAATGTGCTTTAAGTAGAAAAACAGTTGAAATAACATTTTGCTTTAATAAGAAAAATTACAGTAACAGTTTTTACAGTCAAAAAATGGTTTTCTGAGTTAGTTTATCCAGTGAAGAACCAATTCTTTTCAAAGTTCTTCTCAGGACAATATTTTGTCCTGTCTGTAATGTTAATGTATGCTTAACTGATGACTAAGTAGAGAAAACTGTTCTTTATTTACAGAGAATATGTAACACACATATGTAACTCAAGAATGTTTACTTCAAGAATAAGGAAAAAATTAAAAAGAAATATTGAATTAAAAAAAAGAAATACAGAAGTATATATAGAAAAGATTTCATCAACATCATGCTAGGCTTGAATATAACAACAGCAGTTTTATATCTACTGTTCTACTGAATTCATGTCTGTGTCACAGAGATATACTTTTTAAGGTTCTAAGAAACAGTTCATTATGATATACAGGAATGTGGAAAAGGTGTTGGGTTTTTTTAAATTTTATTTTGTGCATTCATTCCTGATGATAGAAAATATTCACAATAGTTAATATGAAATAGAAGCACTTTTTATATTAGTATAAAGTACCTTTTGCATTTTTTAACCAAACCATTCAAGCATTAAGGATGGTTAGAGAAAAACAAGGAAAAACTTGGGTGGAAAGTCCAAAATTATAAGAGCTTGTTTCTGCACTGTAAATCAAGACCACAAAACCTCAACAATGCTTAGGCAGAAAACTTTTAGCTTTCTATAACTCTCTGTAACTATGAATCCTACATCTGAATAACAGAAAATAATGTTATCAATACCTCAAACATCACAACAGAAGATTTCTTTGAAGCCCTCTCTTGATTACAATCCTGTTATTTCTCTATTATACCGAAGAATCAGCAGATATGAGGCACATTTCACCTGTTAACAATAGCTTTCTATGCTTTTGTTTTCTGAGAGAACCTTAATGCTCTTTTAATGCATTTCCTTTCCTTCTGGTAAATGATTTAGAGGTCTCCCTCAGTAAAATCATTAAGCATTTCTATGCTAAACTAAGGTGGCCTGGTTTGTTTTTTTTTTAAAAAAAAAGGATCTAGTATGCAGATATCATTGATTCTAGCATTTTCTGAAATTTTTAAGGCGAGTGCATAGAAAGAGGTATATGCAATTTCCTTGCTTTTCTTTACTATTGAGTAATCTAAATTGCAGAAATGCAAGTTGATTAAACAAATTATTCATCAGGACAATACTTTCATTCCCTTCAACAGTGTGCAAAGGAAGCAATCAAACAAGCAAACAGTTGTATAACTCTATATAGCCTGGTAGACTAAAAGAAAACTCTCTTGGCAGCAGGTGGTGCATGCAATGAGGGTATAGCAATGAACATAAAGAGGATTGGTGAGCAACAATTAGTAAGAAAAGCACATTGTTTCCCCATTTGGTACTTTGCTACTTATGCAACCACATTGAGAGAAGTCATTATCATACCAACAGTCATGTATTTCTTTCCTGAAGATGAAAGAATGATCTCTGAAATTTCACAAAAAAAGATATTTTTTTCCATCAGAATGTAGATATGAAAAAGCAAATATATGTGTACATATTCTGGATAGAATTTGTATTGCAGAGGTGATTAAGTGTTAAGGAAAACACGTGTTTATTTTTCTCTTTAGGAGTGTGATCCTGTGATATGCCTATGTAAAACAGTCTAAGTAGTCAGAATACTTGACAGGAAAACCTAGTTAGGTTTTGAGGTATAGATCCAGAAATTGAGAGCTAGGCACAGTTACGTTAAACTCTGGAGGACTAGAGACAGAGTAGCCTCAGTACATGATAACCTTTCCAGGTTGTGTTATCGGCCTCTGATCCCAGCAAAAGCCCTAAACCTGCCAGGGTTCCAGGCTTTAGCCCTCCTGGTGTTTCCAAAGTCATAATCATTGACTGTACATATCCTATGACCTCTTACAAGAATCTCCAGTGCTATATATAAACATGGTGGGATTGTCTTAATTTGAAAACAATATCAAAGTAAAATAAATACAAGACAACAATACAACCAATCCTTGGTTAATTTTGTGGAGTAATTATGTAAGGCATATTCCACAGCCACGTGGTACTCATTAACCACTTAATCTTGTTAACTCATGAAAAATTGGCATGATACTTGAACATAATCCATCCCCATCCATATTAATTGCAAAGCTGAGATCACTTTTGTATCAGTTTGCAGACTCTGCAACTTCTAGCTTTTTAAATGATCCAGATTCCTTGTGGTGACAAGCCTAGGTGCATTTCCACACAGGACACCTATAACCACTCAGCTGAAGTCTAAGTGGGTGCAAATTGCACATGGAGGAACTGTAAGGTGTAAATTAGTTACGGTACAATGCCTTAACCTCCACCTTACAAGTTTCAGCACAGGGTTATTCCTAGATAGATTCCTGGATATTCCTAGACATCAGAAGTGTAAGGCTTACAAAAGGTTAAGTAGGTACACAATTGTCTTATGCATAAGCAACACATTGTCCCTGATGGCCTAAAGTCAGTTTGCTACAGTACTGTATCTGATAAAACAATATAATGGACAACATGGGAGCGAGAGAGTGAGTGTGTGGCATAATCAAGCAGGGTAAGAGCACTAATCTTGTTGGTTCTTAAATAAACCCCAGTATCCAGATACGCTACAGGTTGTCATTTATTCTGTCTCATCTATGACAGCTTCTCAAATATTTTACCAAGTAATTTCTATTTATCACAAGTTTCTAGTGCAGACAAAAATGTCTACACTTTTCCTCAAAGAAGAGTAAGAAGCACAAAAGTAATCCAGTTATTTTGCCCATATATACTGATCTCATGACATCTATGTCATAGTCCTTGTCAGCTAATGCAGAAGAGCAATGTGGTTCCACTTACATTTTTGTATTTAATAACTCCTTATTTAGGTAAAAAAGGAATGATTATGTAGGAGGACTAGTGAAATTACTAGTGAAATTATTTTTCTATAAAAGAAGACTAGTAAAATAGCAAAATGAGAAAGTATGTGTAATATTCCATCTTCTCTTTTACTATTTCATTGTAATCTTGTATATGAGCAGAAACATTAAGACGAAACTAGAAGCAGGGCCGAAGGTACCTGAAATGTATCCTCATTTCCTTAGAAATGGACACATGCTCATATTCCAAAGACTTTTTTGATAGACTCTTTCTTCCCACACAACCCTGACTGTATTTTCACTCTAATATTAACCAGAACAAGGACTGTTCCTATTTTCAATGGCAATGGACTCTTCATGGCTTTTGATGCTTGTGTGTCTAATGGGCTTGAAATCATCCCGTGTGTTGCTGGTTCGTCTCTTTTCTCGGGCTTCAATTAGTTACTCCAGGATATTAAGCCAGGGTGCTTGACATATACTCAGTTTATATTGGATGAGTATTCTTGCTAGAATTCAGTGGTTCAGTCTTCTGCTTAGTTTACAACAGTTAACCTTTATCTAGGTGTGAAGGAAAATGAGGTTGCTCACTTTGCCTTTCTTGGTCCACTGTCATGGTACCTCATATACTCCTGGAAGAAATCCTTGTGCTCTTGTAAAGGCAGGTTTTCCTGAAAGGTTAAATGTTCCTTTTCCTGACACATTTTCTATAAGAAGAATGTTACAGTGGCTTAACGATCCTGGTTCAGCTTTGCAACAGGGAAAACTTAGACAGGTGTCTCAGGAGAAAATCCTCTAAAAATATGCTTGCAGAAATGTTGTACTAAGTGTTGAAAATTGGTTAAATTACTTGCAGTAGGTGGGGGCACATAATTCTGTTTGCTTCTCTTCCAAATCCTATGACTCATGTTCACCTTCATAAAAGTTATTTTTGCTTTGGGAACCACTACAGTTCTTCTTTACTTCTTCCAGTACTTTATAAGCACTTAGTAGTAAATCATCTGGACCCAACTACCTGATCTCTTGCGTTGGTTCATCAACCTCTTTCTTTGCAATAATTTGTAAAGTTAAAAAAAATATTAAGGAAAATATGGTGAATTCATGAACATACAACTAAATTAACTCTGGGAAAGTAATTCAGCTGGCAAAGGTGAGTGATATATATTTATTTTAAATTGGTTTTGTCAGAATATTCTATTAAATTAAATACAGAAGTTACGATTTAATGACGTGATTTCATTCTGTCTATTTAAATGGCTTGATTCATTAATTATTTAACACAGAGATTATTTAGCTTGAAATGAATGTACAATTAAATCCATCTCTAAGTTGATTTGTTTTATGCACTGCAAAATTCATAGCTTACTGTTTCTTGTTCAGTATTTTGATTGGGCTGCAGCCAGGTATGTTGGGAACCTGTAACAAACCCATGCAAGAGGCTGCTCCCTCACCTCCCAAAATCTCGCCAGAAGATATATCTACCTACTGGTACAACATGTTCCAGGTTTGGAGCCGTTCCTACTAGGGAACTGGGCAACTTGGGGGCAGAGTTTGGCCCATTGTCTTTGCACCACCTACCTGCTGCCCTTTAAGTATGTAATTAAGCTGTCTGTAGCTTTTGTTTTGCAAATGTGCATTCATCCAATACATGAAGGGGGAGGGGAACCCTCAGACCATTCTTTTTAGTCTTCAATTTTCCCATTTGGATGTACTTGAAAAGGAAATTAAATTGGTGCTCTGATGATGATTTATTGCAGGAAGGAACACAATTTACACAGGGAAAAGTGCAATTTTAATTTTACACAGTTCACTAACATCATATTGGTATGTTCTGCCTATAGATGTTGCAGTAAAGATGACAGTGTCATTTTGGTTTTTAGTGAGTGGAAAACATAAAGCGTATTTTCACCTTTCATATATTATTATAATGTCTTTTCTGTACAATAAAAGAGGTGTCTAATCAATGTGTATTATTTTAAAGAAATCCACATCTACACTTTTTAAATCTTTAAAGCTGTTTGCATGACACTGTAACATATATCTAACCATATCTTAAAATATATTGGCACACAATGGCACATTTATAGTAATAGTTCAAAATGTTTATTATGTATTTTTAAATCATGTAAGTAGTTTTCCAGAGAAACCTAAATGTTTATCACTATTTGTTGCCTGCAATCAACCCTTTGATGCTGGCAAGTTAGGAACGCCTGCTGTTCATGATAATGTATTTTGCATTACTGTCTCGCTTCAGGAGATCTCAATTCCTGGGTCAAAAATATTAATTAAATAAATAAACAAAATACACTGTTGACTAGTATTAGACTCGTATTATCTCTGTGTCATGCTACCATCCACTTATTTAACCTCTGGGCTAAAAATGTAGTATTTTCTTTTGGATGGGAAAGAAAAGTGTGGATGCTGGGAACTGCTATCTAGGAGACACAGAGTGTGTAAATGCATTGTTACAATTTAAATGTAACCACATGAAAATATTTTTTATTTCATCTGAAGAGTTATTACACTGTCTTCTGTGAGACAAGTCTGCATGAATCTTCAGGAAGGGAGTTGAAATTTCCTCTTTTTGCGTTATACACTTAGCATTTTGGAGCTAACCTTACTAGATACCATATGCTATTTGATGAGGGACACTGTGTGTTTTTTTCCAGAGTCTATTTTACTTCTGATTCCAGGGGCTCAAACTTATCCTCTATACACAGGGAAGAGAAATGTACTTGCACAGTTAGTAAGTCTTTGCTAGTTCACATTTTCAGAAAAGAAAGCATCTGGAATTACATATAATGATTCCTGGAAGAACAAGAGGTAATTATTCCCTCACTCCAGAAGACTTTGCAAGGGCTCAAATCAATACCCTCTAAACCATTTTTTTTCTAATGAGCTAATTTGTCTGTTATCAGGTTGGTCACATCTAGAGCTGCAACAGAAGTAAGGATCATTAAAAGGAAAAAATTCCACAAATACAGACTTAAAAGTTTACAATTACATAAAAATAATCACGTGGCACCATAACTTTAGTGAATGTTAATTACTACATGCTCTCAGTAAAAATGAAAAAAACCTGACTGGAATTCTTATATGCACAATAATTTGGCAAAGTAAAGGCGTATTAGAGCTAGTTAGTCAGCTTCTCTGTTTAAATTTCGCATGCCAAGAAATATCTTTTGTAATAGTTTTTTTCTGAAAGTAACGTGACAAAATGAAAAAAAAGTACCTATTTGTTTTGGAGATTTTTCTTCAGTCATTGTTTTTTCATTATTGCTTATTCTTTCTTGATGGCAAAATGAGAAAATAAAAAAGAAAAAGATACGAAAATGGAGTGGAGAAGGAAACCAAAACCTTTCTGCTCCACCAAAAGTTAATGCCTTCCCAAGTTTTTTGTTACACTCATTTTTCTTTTACTAACTTGTCCAAACCAGTCAGTGCGATGTTTTTAAAATCTCTGCAATCAAGTCACTTAAACTTTTTTTCTCCTATTTCCTTCTAATTTTCTCTTTATGTCACCATCCTATACAGAAGTAAGCAAAAAGCCTTATGAATGGACAGGTAGAAGAGCAATTTCTAATGAAGATGAATGTGTGGTTACTGCTGTGTAACAGAGCATTAAACTTTCTAACATAGGCTGAAGCCACCACATTATGTGCAGCCTAAAGAGTTGTGCAGTGATGGGCAGAAGAAGGTAAGTAAAAGAAAATCTAGTTAAACACTAAAAAAATAGCATTCAGGCACATGCATTTGAATACTGAATGAAGCATCACAACCTTCGAATATTGTCTTTAATTTTGGTCTACTGTACCTGTTCTGGTTTATATTAGTCACCCAGGTGTAGTCTTCTTCTGATACTCTGTATTACTACTCCATTTGTCTTGGTATTTTGCCCATTTACTGTGATTTACTACTGTATAGATAGAGAAATCAGGCTAAAATACTGGGGGGGTTAATAAATAAAAATTTTATTTTAAAAGCGCTTTTTGCTGAGACAGCTAGTCTCCACTGTTACCATATCGAGTGTTCTTGTTCAGCTAGGAAAAAACATGCTCTACACATTTAAACAGCTCAAGCTTTGTGATATATTCAGTAATCTAAGAGGTAGAAGATATACCTTCAAGTGATACTGAATCATTATTATTCCTAGCTTAAATAGATTGTGCAAAGTTGGCAAAATTACTTTAAGAGTTTTCTTTGCTGGATAGTTCTTCCTGTACAAACCAAAGCAGGAGGAGCAGGAGACCTTCAAAGAGGGAGAGATACTGTCTGCCATAGCTACCTCAGCAGTAAAACATTAACAGTAGGGAATCTGGGGAAGATGAGGAAAACATCATTATGAACCAAGACTGAGAATCAATGATAAATAAGGAGAAAAACTTGGAACTTAAAAAATAAATGAATAATTATGAGAACAATGGGAACTATCTTTTTTTTTATGCTGATCTTTGGCATCAGCTATTGTTGAACAAGTATGCAACACATACTCCCTTACACTCTTAAGGGATCTGCTTGAGACTAGGTGGCTGCCCAAATCTTTATCTGTTTATCAATAAGATATATAATAAAGTCCAAATGCCTCTAAAGAAACAATGTGTTTTATTGGATTTCACAAGGAACTGTTTTGTCATACATGCCTTCACATTGTTGCTACTTTCAGGTTTTTGCTTAAAAAATTAAAATAAATCCACTTTCTCTACAAATAGATGTTACGGACTGCTTTGTGATACTAACATTTTTCAAAGTCATGAAGAAAGCGGAAGAAATGTTAATATTCATCTCAAGAAACCACATTTTTGTTTCAACAATATTTATTTTTTCATCTTTTTAATGTGAACATACATATTTTCTGCTTTGCTCTCTCTGAAGTGCTTGTGAAAGTCTGATAAAGGCCACCAAATGGTGTTCCAGATTCTTTTATAGAGACCACAAAGTAAGACAATACTTTGTTATGTAAATGTCCATTGCCCACCACAGGCATTTCAGGGATGATGATTTACTGCCTCCTAAAGCTGAAAGGAAAAGAGGCACATGAGTGGCATGTGCATAGCAGTGGATACCACCCCAGCTAGGGTAGTAACTTATTCCTTACATTATACATTATGTTTGTCATTAAATGACTGTTCATCCCCACATTAAAACTGGGGTAATGTTCTGCCCTAGCACCCAGGCTGTATGTTTTCTCCCTTGTTTTTACCTATTGACAAACTCAGGGATTTTTGTTTGAAGTCTTTCATAGGAGTCGAGAGATTTTAACCTCTGTTTTGACTCTAATAGGCAGTAAATTTAGCCTGATGTTTGCAGACGTAAACATTTTATCCAAAACACGAGAAAGTCCCTGCACAGAGACCAAGTCTGATTTTTCCATACTCCTCCTCACTAAAAGTTGGATTCCCACATGCATGGCTATCATTACTGTACACCAGCATCTCATCCAATCTTTTCTATCCTCACAAGACCTCTTTTGGTGGGGGGGAGGGGGAACTATTGCACCTTTTGTATGGGTGCATGGAAAGGTAGGTCAGTATTTCCTATCGGCTTAATGACACAGAAGTGACATTGTTCACCAAAGACTCTTGAATCTTTGTTTACCAGGTTGTTGGGGAAATCTGTCCTTTGCAAGCCACTGGTATGAACACTGGGACATCTTTCAGACCTTTGTGCAGGTTCACCATACAGCAATCATTTCTATGGCTTTCCCTATTCTCACTTATTTTTTCAAGCTTCCTCTAAAATTTGTAATTTATTGAGCAATGTCTCAGTATCCCCTAGCTTTCTCAAATAAAGAGTAATTTCCACAGCATTCCTATTCTAGCCCTATTTTTTTTTTTCTGGACTATTAGTGTTTGGAAGTCTGTAGTACCTTCGAGCAACAAAGCATTTCTGTTGTGACAGCTGTTTCTGCTTAATTAGAGCATACCTACATGACCAAACTGTCTTTGCTGTGGGTTGGAATTACATGAGCAAAATTCATTCAGGAGGTGGATAGCCACACTAGCACAGAGTTTCACTCACAGAAGTCCTTCTGAGAAGTTAATTAGTTGCTATTGCAACACCTTTGCACTTTTCGTAAGGGTTTTGGTGTTCAAGGGATCTTACTCACCTCTCAGCCTACCTAAGACAACCTTAACTGCAGTTTGCAACTCATCTATTAGACTGTTATCCTTCATCTTTAGTGCATTGCTAACTATGCAGGAGCTGACATACAATGAAAGATAAAATGTGTGGATGGCTTGTTCTGTGGCTGAAGTACTGTGCACAGTCCTCCACATAGAAACCACCTGGCACAGTATTTTTCCAATATCCTATTTTCCTTGTATTTTCAAAAGTACTAAAGTGATCTGCTGATTTATTTAGGAGCTCTGGAGATGACTTTGGGAGTGACATTCATCACATCTGCATTTGCCATGAGAACTCTGCCTACCACTGGTCTCTGTCCAGAGTCATTATTTGTTAAGGGAATTAAAAAGAGGCAGTTTTGTGGCACAGTTTGCTGTATCATAAGGTAGCTATCTAAAATAGGCCAGGTGAGCCTAGAAGAACTGTTTCTCCCATTTATTAAAATGCAAATTCTAAGCAGCTGGCTCAGAGATAAATCTACTCGGCAGCTACCTAAAATGAGGTAAGCCAGACTTCCCCAGGTTAGGAGAGTGAGTTAGATTTCATATGATTTTGGCAATGTACTCTTTGCTACATGTGGCAAATGTTATCAGACAAAAAAAAAATGCTCAGTTATTTTGTAAATTCATTTTTTTCTTTTTTCTATGCCTTTAGAGTTTGAGCTTGACTTATTCAGCTTAAATTACTTATTCAGCTTTAATTACTTCTTTTTTCCCCTAACTTCTTTTCCTTTTTTGGTATTTCTTTTGCTCATTGTGTTGGTCTGTTTTCATTACAGTAGATATAAAACATACACAGAAATTTTGGAAGTAGTCCATTACCTTTCCATGGTTTGGACATGCCTTAGGGTACTTCCTTTTTGAGACTTAATTCTATTAATTTTACTTTGAACTTTCTTGTACTTTCCCTAATTTTTTTCTACTATAGTGTAAAGTCTTCAATTCTGTTTAATCTTGTTTCAGCACTATTGCTAATGTAATTGTGATCAATATTACACTAATCCCATTTGGCATTTTTGTCACTCATTCTTTCCTTTAAAGTGAACCTGTACTGTTTTTAACTAAGTTTCCTGCACGATATACCACATAGGTCAACATCCTAATTCTATCCAATATACTCGGAGATGTCATTTCATTATTCCCTGCTGTTGCATTTTAGATCTTTTTAATGTCCCTGTCATTCCACATTTCTCTTGGAGTTTTATGGAGTTAATTCTTCATTCCCCACTCCTAACCACACATACATACTATAAAACTACCATATTTAGGATTCTCTGGGATTTTTTTTCTTCCCTTTTGCAACAACAATGTGCTAGTTAGTTTTCATTGGGGCAATCTAACAGATTTTGCCAATAAAATGGCTTTTTACTCTTCAGTTTTCTTCTCTGCCATTAAAAAGCAGTAAATTTAGAACCAATAAAAGCAAATGCTCCTTTACGCAGCATATAATCAACCTGTGAAATTCACCCTCACAGGACGCCATCAAGTCAAATACCCTGGTTGAACATTAAGAAGAAATGGGTTAATTTTATGAACACTAACGTTTGTAGCTATGTATGCCAAAATAAATAATAAGGGCAAACCAAATATCATTCTTCAGGGCATAAATTTATTATCTGTGGGTGTCAGGATGGATTCCTACTCTCCACACAGGGCTTTGTGCAATTGCTAATGGTTTTTATATGAGGATATGAAGCAGTTACAGGAATGGTTTTGATTGTGTTAAATGATCTCACAGAGGGAGGAGTTGTCTATTAATGAGCTGTCACAGTATCTTTCTTCAGATCTGCCTTTAACTCTCACCTGCATCTTGGTGCCACTTGACAGTGGTCAACCAAGTGATGTGCTGCCATCAGTGCTGCTGAATTTTTGTATTTCTCAGCTTTGATAATGTCTCAGTTATCTTTCTTTCTCCAGTTTTTCTTCCTCATCTACCTAAATTGTAAGGGTTTTTTTAGACTAGGATCATCTTATTGTTATGTGTGAATGCAGTAAGCAACAGATGAGTCCTGATTATTCTAAGCTGATATCCTAATTATAATAACAGATGAAAACCAAAGCATCCAACACTGTATTGTGGATCTTTGCACAAATCCTTTGCCTAATTAATCTTTCTCTTGGAAGACTGCTACCTCTAAAAAACTATTTTCCTATCTGACAATGGCCTTCTACACAGCCATGTAATTTACAAGGTTTTTCCATTCCTAGCTTACAGCTTTACTTCTTTGTAAATATTGGTCTACCTAAACCACCTCAAGCTTTCTGAATACTGAATTTCCTTACCTTTGAATCACAAATATGTGATAATCTTGAATAAGTTCAGCATAAGCTTTTAGTTTTAAGTTTTAAGAAGTTAAAAAATGTGTGCACTGCTGTATCAGACACTGTTGCCTAGAAGTCAAAGCCACCAAGTTTTTTTCTCATTTGTAACCATGGATTATCCTAAACTACTGATTTCTACAGTGATTTGAAGAGGAAAATCTAGACCTAAATGAGATAAGATTCTAGGCCTCTTTAGATAATCTCATGGCAGGGTTCAAGTCAATTTTGATAGTTAATTAAGCTGGGTGGCCAGTTCCCATGTAACTTGGAAAATTTTCCCTGGATTTTTAGTAGGAGTATTGATGAGCTCTAGAGAAAAGAGGCTATGTCAGCTGGACCTCCCATTAAACTCCGGGGAAATAATTCAACTGATGTGAAGCTAAAATACAGTCAACACGAACACAGTACAGTCAGTATGCAACTAACGCTGTCACTTCAGAACAGAAGTGATTTTGTTTTCTATATGTTACTGCCTACAATATTTCTGCCTAAATAGTCTCTAGTCAGCTGGTTCAGCTGATGGGAAGCTATAGGTTTTATAATTTATTAAACAACAACTTTGTATAGAAAGTCACTGGCTAATAACTAGTGACCCACAAGATAAACTAATGTCATTTTTATAATAAGCTAATATTTAGCCCCTTGCTGTAAAAGAAAAGGGGGGGAGGGGAGAGTTACCATCTAAATTACAGGTTCTCTATGTGTATAAGTCCATTTTATAAAAATATTATGATCTGCAGTCTTAGACTTTTAAGAAGTTGTTCACTGGTGTTTAATTTTTAAAGTATATTCAGAGGAACTGCTCTGTAGACATGTGCTTCAGTGTGCATTTAACATTTCAGCTGAGATCTGAGAGGAAATGATCATGCATTATCTAACAAGATATGTGATCAAAATACAATAATTAATACATAATATGACTTGTAAAACATAAATGAAAATTAACAAGAGGGAGGAACTTGCCAACCTTTAAACAAGGCTAACCTATTTATATAACAAATACCTGCAGTATTTCTCATGAGTCATCTTTCCACTCAGCCTGAGAATACATAATAACCTTTGTTGTTCTGTACCTGAGGTCATTAGCCCCACGTTAGTGTATTCCACTTTTATACAGTCAGATTCCAACTGGTTTCAGCCCGAAGGTGCAAATTTCCACAAGTTTTTGAGCTTGCTATCATCAACAGCACATCAGCCAGGCGTGGCATGCATATTCTTGCAGAGGCTGCAGCTAGTGTTCCCAATTCAGCAGCAGTAGGAAGGAAGAGTTTCTATAGAGTAGAGGGGGACCTTGGAGAAAAACATGATAGGTGACAACTCATGAACCTTGTGGTGTAACTAATTGTTGGTATAGAGCATGCTATTGGTGTGTAAAGAGTCTGACAGCACTGATTTAATTTATTCTTCCAAAAAAATGCATGAACACACACAAACACTATACATATACATACACATAGATATATTTACAAAAAGTATATTCATAAGAGAAAACCATTATAAAGGATATATTTTCAAGTATGGAATGCAAACACTGTTGATACCAGTCATTACTGCATAGATATTATGTGGTTAGTTGAATGACAAATCTTCAGTTAAAATGGTGATTGCTATTTCCTACTCTTATGTTGACTCACCACTTTTCCTCCATTTACAGAATTCTTCATAAAATAGTGCAAAAAATTAACAACAAACTGAGCTCGTTTCATTGTTGCCTTAATTTAGCTAAAACCAGACACATGTCACTGAAATAAAAAACAGAGTAATGGAAAGGAGAAGTGGGCTTTTTAAGATTTTAATCATTAAACCACTCTTCCCAAGAATTAGATGATTACATGCTTGAGTTTGTTTTGTCTTGATGAAAAATTTCAGGGCCTGAATTGTAAGAGAAGTCGAGCACCCCTAAATCATTACATTAACAAAGGAATCCATCAAATAGGAGAAAATAAATTGAAATAACCTGACTCCTAGTAGCAATTAATTTTTACAACACATATGAAAGGGTAGCAAAACAGTTACGTGTTTGGCTCATAACATCTCTTTAGACACCCTGATAATGTTAATAAAATATTATTGTCCACCTTTAACATCCAACCCTAGTTTATTAGGTGAAAAAGACATATCTGCTTATGGCACTGCCTTTGGATGTTCTTTTTTAAATGTCACCTACTAGAAGATTCTGATAACATTACCCATTCTCAGGAGGCTCTCTTTCTGTAGGGAATCCAGGTGAAATCAACCATGCTACCCAAACTGATAAAAAGCTATATTAGAATCCAGATGATGTAATTCAATATAGAAGTCTAGTATGAAATTTTCTTTGTATTACAATCTTCCACTGTTCTCAATTGCCAATCTAACTTACAGCACACACTGAATACACACAAAGTGACATGCTACTAAATGCTTCTTTTTGTATTTCATATATCAAAGCACATGAAATGTGATATTAGAGAGATGTCTGTCATCTCAAATGAAGTCATCTGAGAACAGTAGAAGACCAGGAGAGAATAATTACAAAACTCCCTGCAAATCTGTTGAAGGTGTTAGTAGTGCCAAAGATCTGATTTTCCATTCTCGTCTGTTTAATTTGTATGCTTAAGGAAAACTATTTAGTGAGAGGCTGAAGTGCACTGGTAGATCAATACTCCATTGATGTTGATATTTGTCAGCATTTTCTTTAGCTGATGATTTATAGGGTGCCAGAAACGTTTATAGAATACTTAACTCTTTGTCATGTCTCAATTTGCTCTACGAAGAAAATGCTTATTCTTATTACACTGTATTTTTAACAAAATAAAGGACATGCCACATTAGATAGTTTGTAAGTGTGCTTACAAGAGTTACAGTACCACTAGAAGTTACTAGGTTGATGTTACTTGGTCTAAAATCTTGTTAAACTAGTTTAAAAACCTTCACTGCCTAAACAAAAAAATGAATTACTTTTTAGCCAATACAGCACTACTTATAAGAGTTGAATTAATTTCTATGTTTTAATCTGGACTTTTTTTTTTAATAACTTAAAAATAATTGAAAATGTCATTTCTTTGAAGTTGAACAGCTGTTGCTGATGAAATTAAATCTGAGTTCTTGCTAAGTTTTTCCAAGATCTGTTAAGAAAAAGACTTGGAACAACGAAGTTGTCTCTTTCTATGATAAAAATACATATTGCAACCTTTTAAATAGAGAAATGCAATATGCAACTCATAACTGATAAAAGGGGGTAAAATACCTGACTAAAAATAATGTCTAGCTCTTACATATCAATTTTTATTGAAAGTTTAAGAAGAGCTACTGCCTTTTTCAGGTATTGTGAATCTAAGATGCATAAAGATGAATAAAATTCTTCAAGTCAGGGTCTAGGCAGATGCAGCTGCAGAAGATAAGCTTGGTACTGGTGGCTCTAAGTCCAGCAGGAGGCCAGTCCCTAGTGGTGTGCACCCCTGGGGATGATACTGGGGCCAATACTGTTAAACATCTTCATTAATGACCTAGATGACGGGACAGAGAGCACACTATGTAGGTTTGCGGATGATATAAAACTGGAAGAAGTGGCCAATACATCAAATGGATGGATGTGCTGCTGTTCCTATCTAAAATACTGTGTCTAGGTCTGGCCTCTCCAGTACAAGAAGGGAACACGCTGGAGCAATTCCAGCAAAGGGCTATGAAGATGATTAAGGGACTGCAGCTGAGGCTAAGAGAGCTGGGACTGCTCAGCCTGGAGAAGAAAAGTTTCAAGGGGAATCTTATCAATTCATATAAATACTTGATGGAGGGAATGAAGAAAAGGGAGCCAGACTCTTATCAGTAGTGACCACTGACAGGACAAGAGGTAAAGGCCACAAATTAACATACAAGAAATTCCATTTAAACATGTGGAAAAAAAAATAATTCAAGGGTGATTGAACACTGGAACAGGTTGCCTAGAGAGTTTGTGGAGTCTCTGTCCTCGGAGATACTGAAAACCCGACTAGGCACAGCCCTGAGCAACCTGCTTTAGGAGACCCTGCTTGAGCAGTGAGGTTGGACCAGATGATCTTCAGAGGTCCCTTCCAACCTTATCAAGTCTGTGAACTCCAGCCCTCTGACATCTGCCCTGAGTACACGACCACAAACAAGCACCTTATTTTCCTTCTTTGTTACTCTAGCAATGAAAAGGTCTTCATCACTGATTATACACTAGAGTAAAACTGAAGTAATGCAGTGATAAAGTATATAGTAATGTAAGGCAATGTTCCAAATACAGTGGAAGATTATTTTAAACTCAGAAGAGATTTGTTTGCTGCCAAGGTAGTAAACGAGGGCAACTGTTACAGAGCTATAGTATACTAATTAAAAAAATAGCCACAGAAATATCAATATTATCTAAAATCATTTGTTTTACAAGGGTTTTGACATGCTTCATGGTGAAACAAATGATGTTTAATATTTTATTCATAGATTAGTATAATATATTTCTAAGTAAAATCAATATTGTGTTTTTATTAAGAACAACATTGTCCTTCCCAGCAGAGAAACAAAATGCACCATAATAAAGGAGCTGCAGAATTAGAAAAGAAATTGATAGCTAGTGTTAAAACATATCACTACAGACAATATAAGTAGTTCTTACTTGTATGTATTTAGTCATGCGTTCATTTGATTTTTTCCATTTCTGGGCCTTTCTTTCAGCTGAGGACTGATCCTAAAACCATCTCAGGGCTTAATTTACAGATGACAATACTTGCATCTGTATGACGCATTTGGTGAGATTCCTGAAGAAAACCACACCCCAGCAAAGAGGATGGAGTACAGGGACACACACGAGAAGGTTGTTTGAGAGACGCAATCAATATAGAAGAGAATCAATACATTTACTACTGGCAACCAAACGTGGGTTTGTAGAAGTGCTGTCTCAAAGGGCAGGATGTTCAGGCTGATCTAGAAGAACGATTATGAAAGACAGGGAAGTTTTTGTGATCATTCCCACTCTCTCTGCTGTGCAAGCCTGCAGCTTAATAAAAGTTCAGTTGTTAATATGGAAACAAAAGTGAAGAGGGATGATAAAAAGCATTCTGAATAGCACGAGGAAAAATGGGAAAGAAAAGGTGAAACCAGTGTTTTCCCAAAATATACCTCTTGAAATATGTATGAAATGAAAGGACTTGGTCAGTGAAATTGGAAATTGCAGATGAGAACATCACACAGTTTTTTGGTTGTACTTGGAAAAGCTGAGGAGTTAAGAAGAAGGAGAGAATCTATTTAGGATACTTAAAGATCATTAGAAAAGGATTGTTATAAAATGAGAAAATTCAGTGTCTACTACTTCAACAGTTAACTCAGGAAACCTATGCAGTAAACTCCAAATGTACCTGTCCTTTGTTGATTTAGGGCATATCTGACTGTCTTTGCATTTTGAATAGAAGCTGTAGTTTATTAGAGATGTCTCATTTTTGAGATAACAGATAAACATATGGCAAAGAACATTAAGCCTTTTTAAAGATGAGCATCGTTCAAACACTCAGGCTAATGTTTACTTTCTCTTTTTAACCATTCACCAAGACCTGGTGCCTGATAGCACTTTGATTTCTGTTCCTCCAAAACAACTGGTCCCTCTAAAGAACTGTACCTCCCTGACAAACTGTTGCCCCCTCAAACACATAGTAAACTCCCTTTTGAATGCAGGTAACGAAAGAGGAAGGTTGTGATTGACTGCAGTCCCTCTTCCCCCCTACTTTGTGAAATGACATTCTGAAAGAGCCTTTTGAAATGGGACCTCCTTCATTTTTAGTCCCCTAAGAGAAGGTGAGAAAGCTGTGGTTATTGCTATCATGATACCTGTCCTGGCATCTAGCTTAAAACCCTACCATTGAAAGAAAAAGGAAATTAAAAATTTAAAAATCTCCCTGCCCCACAGACATAGAAGTAGTCTATACAATTAATTGCATTGACAAAGTGGTGATTCCTACCATTCCAAATGCTAAATATTTGAGTTTTGGCTATCCAGAATTGTTAGCCCACATGTGAATCTTTACTTTCATATCCCCTACCGGAAATCCAAAGGACTGCATGGTGCCCACAGAGCATAAAGGGGTGGTTCTTCCACACTAGCCCAACAAGAACAGTTCCCGCTTGACCATGCAAATCTGGATCAGCTCTGGGGTGTTCATTCTTCTTCAGCTGGTTCAGTAGCTTTAGCACTGTGAAATAAGATCTTCATGACTGCTTAGGCTCTTCTGTCAACTCCTTTGTACCCTGTCCTGTAGATTCATTCCACACGGAGCATACAAAAATCAAAAGAAAACATGAAACAAAAAAGGATCTGTATGATAATACTTTACCCTATGACCACAGCACTTGCTCAGTCTCTGGCAGAATTTTTTTTTGGGGGTGTGTGTGTTTCCTTAGAGAAGATAGTATGGCATGCCCCTTTGTTGATAAGGTTCTTTCTGTGTATTCCCTTTGCCCTTTCCCTGCAGTAATACTGCTCAATTATAATTTAACTAGAGATTACATTTCAGCTAATGCAACAAAAGTCAGCAGATGGCTTTATAGGTATGAAACACTATAATTCATATATACTAAAGTAATGAGAGCTCGGTTGCTGATTTTTTTTTCTGTTCTCTCTGATTAGGGGAACAATTTTTTTTTTTTTCACAGTCTTCAAACTCATTGGCTTAAGTGTCTCTCAGAGTAACAATCTGAGGTCTTAATTGAGACTGAAGCACATTTTGTGTCTTAATATATTGTACATGAGGCAAAAAGAATCTTTGCCCTGAAAAATTTACAGCCTAAATAGATAAGACAAAGACTTTAAGGAAAACAGGAATAGAAAAGGGAAGAAGTTTCATAAAATCACATCCACTTTCAAAGCTCAGCTTTCCTACAAGATTAAGAGACATCATATGTGACTAGAGGAAACAACCACCTGTGTGTCACCATCCAGGTCTCACAGAGTATGGTGAGAAGCTCTTGAATCGTGTAAAGAAAACAAGCAGTGAGGCTGAGGGAGAAGTAGGTGTGTCAAGGAAAAGATCGGGGAAAAATTGGCACCAAGATCTCACCTAGCACTTCCTCAGAGGATTTCAGCACCAGAAGTAAGTGGCATGAGTCACTAAAACTTTGAAAATTTGTATTTGTTACAAACAGCTCCCACAGTACACATTTCCATACAGACAAATACTTTCCATAAGTTTCATCTTTCAGATCTGTTGCATCTGAAGATGCCACAGGATGCTGAAATTTTACATTTTAAGGAGAGAGTGAACATGTTCAAGGAAGATAAATCCAGTAAGAATTAGCAAATATGTGAAACCAGTGCTCTCAAAGTCCTGAAACATACATTGTCAGAGGCAACATATAGAGTAATATAGACCAATACTACAGATCTGGAGAGAAACATTGTCAAAGAAGTACCAAACTCAGCCATAGAAGTACAGAGAACCTGGCTCTGAGCAAATGCTAAGTTAGAAATGAGAGCTTTAAGCCTAAGAGTCATGAGATAAGAAGGTTTCTTTGGTCATTTGTTTGTCTTTACACTCAAGGAAACAGTATTTAATCTGGGAAAAAAAAAAAAGAAAAGAAAAGAAAACAAAACAAAAACCAACCTACAAACTCCCCCCCCAAACCACCAAATTCAAACAAAAAAACCTAGCAAGAATGTATCAAAGGTATCTGACAAATAATCAGCTTCTGCTATTCATACTCACTACTCAAATTTTGTACTTAGTATAATTTAGTATTTCCACATATGGCTATGTGATCTTAGACATGGGTCAGATCTCTACATTATACATACAAAGAACAAGGTAATGAGCCTTGAAAAGTTATATGCAATACAAACATGGTCACAGCCTATGATAAAATTTCCTCTGGTGCTATTCTAGAAACTCTACTCTGTCAGGTAAAGAGTTTATGTTTATATATGCACACTTATTGTGAATACTGACAATACAGCACAACAGCAAGATATGTCAGTATTTTTTTTAGTGTATGTTCATCGGCTGAAATGGACATTTTTATGGTGATGTACCACACAAGGGCTTTTCATGCCTGATGAAGCCTGACTAATCTGAGCACTCTAGGACTGTGTCACACTTTCAGGTTAATAAATGCTCACTTATTGTAAAAGGCTGTTTGTCGACGCAAGAACATACTCTTCACTTAACTACTAAGTTTTCTCAGTGTATGTAAATATTTGGGGCTAAATCAAAACAAAAAAAGGAACAGTGAATACATTTACTATGCATCCTTAAATCAGCAAGAGTGACAGAGGCAACAGTGAGAGCGATTCTGGAAAAGGCGTCTCCACAGAAATGAAGTAAGCTTTCCATGGTCTGCCTCCATCAGGTCTGCCATCCAGTCAGAAAGCAGGGTTTGGCTGACGGCAGCCTCGCTGAGACTGGTGCATCATTCAGGAGAGCCACACAACTGACTGGCACCCTGTGCTCCTCCGCAGCTTTATGACATGCATCTGCAGGCCAGTGCCGCTGGCCCTCTCTCACTCCCTGACCCTGCAAGCCTGGCACAGCTGGCTGGTATGATTTGCAATCTGCCGACAATTAATTTTGGGCACCTGGGGTCCCAGGGTCAAGGTACAGCTAAACCAGCAGGATTCAGAGGAGTAGACTGGGAGACAAATGCAACTTTCAGTGGTAAACTCCAGCTGTGGCATCTTCTTTGTCATGGTTAATTGGCTGAGCCTTGTTGTATGACGTGGCAGAGGTCCCTCAAGTGTTTGTGAACAACCACTGTTTGATTGGTGGGGAGGGCTCTGGGAGAGGGGGGGTGTTCAGTGCTAGAGGCCTTTGTTTTAGTGCGTGTGTTGTTCCACCTGCCTGCCGTTTTGCAACATCATTAAATATTTCATATTTTTTCACTATACTAATCTGTTCTTCCAGAAGCAGCCTCAGAAATTACATTTGGCACAGAAGAGCGTGGAGACCCACTTTTAGCATGGAGATGGAACAGATTATATTTATTAATACATATAAAATAATATAATGTATATTTATTAATAAAGATCCCTGTCTCAAAAATTTTTTTCCAAACATAATGAAAACTCAAACATATGGAAACTGGTGAGGGGTCTGGAGCACAATTCTTATGAGGAGCGGCTGAGGGAACTGGGGTTGTTTAGCCTGGAGAAAAGGAGGCTGAGAGGAGACCTTATCCCTCTCTACAACTCCCTGAAAGGAGGCTGTAGAGAGGTGGGGGTCGGTCTCTTCTCCCAAGTAACAAGCGATAGGACA
>JAVKLA010000047.1:19904327-19927758 GCA_034782735.1 Sagittarius serpentarius | reverse complement strand
CCAGCCAGCAAGAAGGCTGGAGGGGCACAAGAAAGTTGGGAGGAGACACAGCCGGGACAGCTGACCCAAACTGGCCAAAGGGGTATTCCATACCATGGGACGTCATGCCCAGTATATTAAACTAGGGGGTTGGGCAGGGGGAGGGGCTCTGCTCAGGCATCTGTCAGCAAGTGGTGAGCAATTGCATTGTGCATCACTTGATTTGTGTATTCCAGTCCTTTTATTGTCACTTTATTGTTGTCTTTAGCATTACTGTTAGTTTCTTCCTTTCTGTTCTATTAAACTGTTCGTATCTCAACCCATGAGCTTTACTTTATTTTTCTGATTCCCTCCCACATCCCACTGGGTTGGGGGGAAGTGAGGGAGCAGTTACGTGGTGCTTAGTTGCTGGCTGGGGTTAAACCATGACGGGGAGCTTACCTGGAAAACTGGTCATTTCCAACTCAGTCCCTACTTTAATGAATATTTTGGTACATTATGACTGTGCATAAAATCCTGATACCATTTAAAACATTGGAATATAAAGTCCTACTAAAACTTTGAGTTTCAGCAAGCCAGTCAATTTTCTGCTATGTATTCACAAGCCTGTTTGATCCTAAAATGTCTAAATAAATATAAACAATGATGCAGGGACCAGAGCTGATTCAAAAACTCATCAGAATATAGGCGCAGATATGCTTACAGATACCCTGGAGTTACTGCAAGTGGAAACTTTCCAAAGTGTCTACATCAAAACAAAATCTCTCACAAAGACAAAGGTGATTTACAATTCATGCTCTTGAATTTCTAATAGCAATGACTGCTACACATCTGATACTTAAGATTTTAATGAAATTGCTTGATAACTTCTTTTATTTGTGATCTGCTTTTATGATCAGCCCTACCTGATTTGGTTTAACATTTTGATGGAGGGTTTTGTAACAGTACTTAGGAAACCACAGACCTTGTTTGCTGCCTACCAGCTGTTCGTTACAATCCTTTCCCTAAAGGTTACCACCCCAACAGCTGAGGTAGGGTAATCATGTGGCAGCTTCTACTCCACTTCAGTACAAAGTCAGAGAGCTCATTAAACACACTGAAGTTAATTACCATTTACTATGGCTTATGAGTAATAGGCGGGTGAGATTCAAACTACTACCCAAACATTTGTTGATTCTGCTGGGGTATTTACTTGGTCTCTTAATTGGGTTGCAACATATTCCAGTGTATACCTCTTGGCTCCTATTGAAAAGACCAGACTTAAAACCTTAATTTGGCCCTCATGATAGACTGAAGTCAGCCTTTCTGTGCTGTACTAATTATTAGCAAGTAATTTCTTGAAGCACTTCAAAACTAAGTAAAAATTCTTAGGCAACTTCAATGTATTTTGCTAGTACACAAGAATGTGCTAGCAAACTGTTATCTAATACCACCTCCCACTATATTAGCGATCATATTGTATGCGATGACACATGTTCCTGGAGAAATCATGGGCATACTGCAGGTGGGGGGATGAGAGTTCGCTGTGTGTTCATAGAAATTTCACACTGCCATAAACCATTCCAGACTGGGGAAACAATCCCCACCCACACTCATTAACAGAGGCTCAAAACGAGATCTAGCCCCACCTCTGGCATGCTTTATTGAGCCCTGATTTTGCAGTCCCATCTGTTCTTCAGAACTGCCAGTTCATCTAACAGCCAATCACATTAGACATTTTTAAACTGTGAGAGGAGTTAGCTGGAGCTCTTAACAAATTGTTCCTGTCATCTACCATCAATTTTCCCATTATCATTGACAGCAGGACCAACCCATGGCCAATACCCATTTGCACTTCCAGCTGAGAAAGTTCCCCCACAGAACTTCATTTAAGCTAAAACAAAAATTTGTTCAGCTGAACTACACCAGCTGAGGACTCACCCATCCCTCCACAAAAATGTAGAGAAGAACTACTTTTTGGCCCTAGAATGATGACTGAGATAAAATCAGCTTAGCATTCTCTGTCTGTATTAAAAATTGGAGACCATAAATTACTATGGGTTGAAGTAAATATTTTCCAGCAGTTAGCAAAATACCCACTTAGACCGATGTTTTGTAAAGGTGCTTTGACATTCCTTGGAAGCTTTGCTCCAAACTCTTATAGGGCCCTTCAAAAACCTAGTCCATCATTAGCAAAGTCACTGGATAGCCTGCCCCTGTGCTAGTAAAACATAGGGCCATGCAAATTAGAGCAGTGGCACACAAACTGCCTGCTGGAACTTGAGAAATGTACACAGGAATTTCCTGTGAACATCCAAGTCAACACCAGCTCCTGGTGCACTGGGTAGCATTCCTGCAGGACAGAGCACAACTTCCAGTGCCCAGCGATGTCCCCAGGCACCGTTTACTTCACTCATACAGACCTAGCCACTGAGTTAAAAAATGTTGCTAAGCCCTTTAAAAATTTTTTTCTGAAGTGGCATTAAAATACTCTCAAATGGAACCACCAAGTTTAGTGGTCACTTGAAAACCTTGAATATTACTTCCATACCTTTAATGATTGTTGTTTTGCTGATAAGCCTGGCTTCTGAAGATGTCCAAGTTTTCCTGAGGATGTTCAAACACAAGTAGACCTGGTTAAATGTGGCTGGATAGAGGGCAGAATAGGTATTATGCTATAGCATCACAGATTTCCCCATCAAGTGTGGAATTTTTTTTGCCAGTGTGTACAAAAATGTTTGTTCTCCATATCATCCTACAGCCTATGCCTCTTTACAAATTTCTTTGCTCCATTTTCTCCTATAACATTAAGGGCTAAGTGACATGTTGATAATAGGCTTATATTATTTTTCTCTCTCTACATTTTGTTCTTATTCCACTATCATTGATATCTTCCCTTAATACAATAACACTTACTTGAAAAGTCAATGAAAATTTGTCCAGAAGGTACCCAGAAAATTAATTATTACTCAGCTTCTATTTATGGAGCATTACCTTCTCAAAGATAAATATTAGTTCCAATGCTAAACTGAATCAGCAATTTGTAATGGTTCAGAATTTGTTCTCTGCATAGCTCCAGGACAGGGAAATAGGAAAAGTGTCTTTAATTTTCTTTGGTTTTGAAGATGGCCAAAGACCATTTAAATTAATAGTTTAATGTGAAGCAAGGGTAACCAGACCTTCAGTGGAAAGGGACCATGAAGTCTCCTGTTTAACTAATCAGAGATCACATTTCATGACACTTCCCGCATAATATAACTATGTGAACACTTCTCACACAACAGGAGCTGACTACATTCATAGGTTTGAGGAATGACAGAAATAGGAACTGTTTATATAGCTTGAAGATCTCTTCCTCTGCAAACCTGAAGGGACAGAGAAGAAAAAAACCTGACAGTGGGCAACGGACCCAAAGGAACTGCCATGGCAAGGCAAATTCACAGGCTATATTTGCATCCCCAGCAAAGGCAGCCCTCCACATTACTCCACTAGCCAGGAATCAATCAGACATCTTCTAAGCCATTGGCAAATGTCTCCCTTCACTGTCATGCAGTGTGTCATGCAAGACAAGATAGTTTTGATCAGTTACCTGCTGCAAGTCAGCTGAGATCAGTACTCTGACTGCTCAGAGAGACTAAAGCTCCCCCATCGGAAATCTGGGTTCGACCATCATCCTGCTTTGTCCCACGCTCTCTGTGGATTGGTCCTTGACTGGCCTTTTTGCCTCCTTCCTCCAGTCAGAGGGAGACACCTTTATCAGTGTTCCTAATATTCATGGTGTGAAAAGGGGGGTAATCACACTTGCTCATGTCTCTTTTGCTTGAAGAAAATGTATGTAGGGCAGAGGATGGGAGATGGAGTTATATTGTACATCAGGAAATATACCAGCTAGGCAAAGCAGTATGTTCATTGCTGTTGGAACCTCATCTCTGTTGCTGCAGACATTCTTTTCTTGCCTTGGTCTCTTGAATCTGTGGGGTCAATGAAAGTCTTTCTGTGACTAAGATGATCCATCTTTGCTCCTGTGAGTAATGGTTAATGAAAAAGTAAGATAGCAATCTATACAAGAGTGGACGAATATTACTCTTATTGTGATTAGCCATTGTTTCTTAGTCAGGTTTCCATCTCTACTAAATGTCACCAGCAGATATGAAGGGGAGCATTCAGGTCAAAATCAGATGATACCTGAGTTCTGATTGAACAAAACTATATGCTATATTTTCTTCTATATCCTAGTATTGCAGAGAAAAAAGAAACAGCTCAGAATGCAGCAATCAGGTTCACTTCTAAATGCATAATGTGGATGATATTGAGGTGAATACCCACAAGGAAACTTGAATAAGCTAGTTCTGGCATTTAGATATTTACTGATTCCAAACTGTCTTTGTGAAAACTGCAATTTAAAGAGCATAGAAGCTTAATTCGCTATTCCCTGAAATACAAAAGAAGAGAAGCATGGTATCATTTGACTGATTTACTCTGCTTCTTTCTTCAAGACTGCCTGCATTTTATTCTCTTGAGAAGACTTGTATCTTTCAGAAAAGCAGACTGGGAAGCTAACCAGGTATTGTCAATGCACCATCACCTTGCAGCTGGGAATGAATTTGATGAGCTGATTCCTGGTGACACAGCTTTTAAAATACAGGTAATGTAAATGGAGAATCTATACAGTTGTCAATAGTTTTGGAAAGCTTATTTGTCATCACCCCAAAGTTTAGAATTAGACCAGCTAAAGTTTTCTCATTACTGGATGGCATTTTGCAGCAGATAATGCCAACTTGCTGGGCTAAGACTAGAAGCAGTTAACAATATACATAGTGGGATGGTGAGAGTATTAAAACACCCCCAGATCCATATCCAGATCCATATCCAGGTCCAGAACCAGATCCAGATTGGAGTAGCCTTAAAATTCAGTAGCATGCAGTTGCAGTGGTTTCACAGAATCATGAATCAAAGAATTGCCTAGATTGGAAAAGACCTGTAAGATCATCTAGTCCAATCATTAACCTAGCACTAAGTTCCCCACTAAACCATGTCCCTAAGCACTTGGTTTGTTCCAAAATATTTAGATTTTTACCATTAATAGATCAGATTTTCTTGGAGTTATTAAAACCTACAACAGAGAAAATCATTCACTACATACCTTTTATGAGATGCTGATCTTGCTTTATGTTTGTGATATTTTGTAAACAGTGCAAAGAAGCAACGGGAAATTGTTTCTAATGGTCCTGACCTTGCCTTGCTCTGTGCTGGGGTAAAGTGACATGAAGATCTATGGTCCTAAATGTTATTTTTTAAAAAGTGTCTTCAAATGCAGAATCAATTGCTCTTCCACTATTTCATGATAGTTAATGACACTGTAGGAATCAAATACAGATGATGCTCTTTGTCCTTGAGATGTGACATCTTTATGGCTGCTCTAATGTGTACCTGAAGATATATTCGATTTAAATTACTTTAGAGTCATGGGTCACAAAGAGCACTTCAATGCCTTCTTCACTAAGCTGCATCAGCTGATTAGTTGTAGCAAAGATTCCTACGAAGAGGCCTGATGCCTCACCTAAAAAGCAGGAAGATGCTTGTACAAGGGCTCCAATGTGAATTATAGGTCCCAGCTATAATCAGATCCACGGAAAACTTTCTCAGTGTTCAAAGATATTTGAATCAAAGTGTTACTTTCTCAGTGTTTCTATCCAATCAAGCTTTGCTCATATGATGATGAAAACTATGTTATCACAAAATCCTGTGACACCTTTTCCCTCTGAAATTCAGACCTCCTTTTCTAGGACCTATACTGGAAAGTGACCTTTCTTTGTCTGAATATGAAGACATTACTGAATGCTTTGCTTTGAACATACCCTAGTGGGTTTTATATTTGGTTTGAATTCTGTTGGTTCTGTCTGCATTTTTTTCCAGTGTAAAATCTGTAGGAATGCAAGTGGAATGGGAGCTATTGAGCAATGCTCTGACCCTTCTTGTGTTCCTCCCAGTCAAATGTCAGTCATGGTCTTTGAGTACAAAAGATGTGTGTGTGTGCGCACCACCTGTTATTTAAAATAAATAAACCATTTTCACTGGATTCCATGGGTGCCTTTTTCTGCCTTCAGCTATTATGCTTTTCTGATGGTCTTGCTTTATCCACAGCTTAAGTAAACTCAGGAGTAAGTAAGCACTTTAATTCTTCAGTCAAACAGACCCAAGCATAAAGATATTACTAGCTTATTCGTATTCATTTTCTATGAACATTTGCAGTCACATTTTTAAAAGAAAATGAATAGGTGAATAGTCAGCTTCAGCTCCAGACAAGCTGGCCTCTGGAGCTTCTTACATAATTCATACTCGAGGGTGCTTTGTGCTCCTTGAAGAGCCAAGTAGCCTCCAAGTGCAGTTAAATGGAGTCAGTCAGACACACTCTTTCTGCTGGATGTCTCCCTCACCTCTTTGCATATTAAATTCTTAATCTCCTTTTTTCCCGTCTCTACTGTCTGCTTTTTTCTTACCATGTATTCCCAATTCTTCATTCTCCTTGCATTTCCACATTAGTCCTCTCTACTCCTTTACCCAGTCCTACTGAAGCTAGGCAGTGACTTTTTCCCTTTCACTTTTTCTGTCAGAGTCATTATCCTAATGATGGTGAATCTGGACATTATTCAGACACTGAACATTGTATGATTTTATATTGAAGAATATTTTCAAATATGGGAAAGAAGAAAGATAAATCCTGGAAGACTCTCACCTTCAACAAATGGTATTTCAGCTAAGCAAGATGTTACATGAACCAACCGTAGCACACTCCCAAGACAGCTTACTTCAGAAGGTGTCACAGCTGGCTGGAAAACAGAATTGCTGTCCTCTGGGAAATTTTACTGTTTGATGTTTATTTTCAAACTAGCATATTTCTTTGTTGGCATTCACGTGTGCACTCATCCTAAATGCTTCAAACGCTTTCCTGGGACTACAACTTGTAGCGTAGTAACGAAGCACTGCTTAATTTGCACAGAGTGCATAACTCTCTTTGTCCAAGTGGCAAGAGAGAAAGGTACAAAACGTGATACTGCTGTAGCAATTAATAGTGGCCTTTAAGAAGCAAGGGAGGTCCAAGATTACTTCTACACCCAACAGCTGCAGTAAAAACAGGAACCCAAATCTTTTACCATGCTCTGCCCTATACTGCTTCTATTTTACCTTGTATGTCTGAATTAATGCTCCCTTCCCTACTCCATTTGGGAACACCAAAAGTTCAGCCTTTGCTCTGGGATCCCAGCCCACATGAATAACACAGAGCTTATTCAAGGGTTTCTTTACATTTCTAATGCTACTTTCCATGCACAGCAGTATGAGAATTGAGACTGAGGACAGAAAAAGAAAATATTACAGCACTGAAAGTTGTTAATTGTCTATACAATAAGTATCAAAGACCCAGGCTTATTATTGGATGTATGTATGACTAGATAGTTTGTGTAAATTTAATTTTGTATGTGTATGAAGATAATTGATTGGGCATACACATTTTCAGATCACACAACACTGAGGGACTAATTCTAATCTCAAATGAATAATTTGCAGTGTGACAAATCTTGAATATCTTGTTGCTGTCATTACAAAAGCCAGTTACAAGAGGATTGTTCACTCATCATCTGAGATTCCTTGTTCTCTATTTGTTTGAAAAATGTGTTCAGGAGCTACTTCTATGGATGTAACGTTCTCATCTAACTTTCCACAAAATGCAACTGATTGGAAAAATATACCTAATTGACAGAATAATTTAAAATCAAGTGGCTACTTGATGAAGGCAATCCCTTCTCTCCTTCTGAATCTGTTTCTTTTCAAAGACAGCATGGAAAGAACCCAAAACTTTTTCAGTTCGTGTAAGTTTGATTATTTTTTTTTTTCCACCTGATTCACAAAATTATTCATCACGGAAATCAAAAGCAAAGAGGAAACTTTAGAGCACTTTGAGAGTTGAAGTGCACCTAGAAAGCAGTGCTCCAGAGACAATACTGGAACAGAGGAGTCCCGGAGCTAAAATTTCCATAAGACACTGCAGATAGTACCATAGCCATGATGTACGGACCTATGTTCATTTCTCAGGTGAGAAAGACAAGGAGTATATACAGTAATACTTAGGAGACATGGAAAAGCAGGAAGAACCATGGGCTAGAAAGATGAAACCTTCACTAAAATTAATGTACCAACAAAATGCGATTCAGCAGAACTGAGATGGAGGGAATAGTTTCCCTAACATAAGACAATAGCTGTTCTGCCTGTTAGCCCTACCTTTTGATATATCTCCTGCCACTTTAGATGTCAACCAGTTTGAAAGGTTGATGAAAATGACAGGGGAGAGAGATGAACGACACATAGCTTGACAAGTCGGCACACGACTCTAAAAGCCATAATGGGCAGGAGGGACAAGTGGAGAAAGAAAGGGTAAGCCCAGTGCAAAAAGAGTTAAAAAATAATCAATTTCATTGTCCAACAAATTGCACAGTCAGAAATTGTGACTTTGGTGAAAAAGAAGAATTCGTTTTTTTAAAGCAGGAATTATCAAATTTCTGTTATTTGCTTTTTTCAAATCACTAGCTCATGTTCTGGAGTTGCTCTCCAAAAAAATATAAAAGGAAGAAATTTACTTTTGAAAATTTAAAGCTAAGATTCAGGCAATCTGTTTATTCCAGAAGACAGGAGTTTATGAAAAGGTGCTGAAAAATGCATGAAAAAAAATTGTTGGCAGAAGAAATGGGCAAAAGTCCAGTAAAAGAAGATGGAGATGCAAGAAAAGCTTTATTTCATTAATGCTAATGAATCCCAGCTTTGTCAGTCTGGAGCTGGGTTGTTTATTGGTTGGAAATTTGTGGGAGTTTTTTTGGGGGGGTGTGAAGGTTAACCTAGGGGTCATATGTAAAGACAAATTTTGCATTTTTATTTTTTTCTGTATTGAAGAGGGTTTCAAATTGAAAAGATAAAGATACAAAGGGTATTGTAAAATTCTGTCAGTAATTGAAAGCAGCTGAGAGTTTTATATAGGGCTTACAGAGTTAAGAGCTTTGTGGGATAGCATGTTGCTGAAAGGACATGGAAATATAGCCATAGCTAGGGAGCAAGAGTGAGTGCTATGTTAGGTCAACTGCTAGTAGCAGAAAGAGCCCATCCTTTAAGCGTGCATCAGAACTTTGTTTTTCAGACTTTCAAGAGCTGTTAATCTTTAATTTGTTGTTCTGTCATTCTTCTTCTGGCATTGCAGCTTCCTTTGTAATATGAGCTAAGTTATTTACTGCCTAAAAATAAAATAAAATTACCAAGCTGTGATTTTATGTGCAACAGAAATGAAATCTGCAAATCAGCTAGTTCAGTGACAGATGTATATTCTCCAGGAATACCCAAAGGAATGTATTTTACTTCCTACTTTTTATGCTACTTTCTGATCACTGGAGACCAACTGAATACTGAATTAATTTTCGTCAAATAAAACATTTCATCTTTGACCTCCACACAAGGAAAAAAATACTGTAAAATGTAGACTGGCACCAGAGGATAAGGATCTAGCTGAGAGGTAAAGGACAAGTTTATTTTATTTTCCTCACTTTCACAGTATGGCACAAAAGTGCAAAACAGCAAATGTCTTCATGGAGACCTCACTAGAGTCCTTGGCGAGTCTTCAGTGAATTCTTTTACATTCTTCTCCCCCAGAAAGTAGCAGCAGATGTGTTCACCCCATGAATGCTATGTAATTGCTCTGAAAGATACTGTGAACAGAAAGTCTCCATAGAAGATGTATTGTTGATGCCCCACAACGACACCACAGAAAAAGCAAGGTGCCTAGGGATAAAGCATAAAATTCATGAAGACACCTAAGTGATTTAGAAGTCCAAGTTCCATTTCCAAAAGTGAATTAAGTTTGTAAGCCCAAATCCTCAGAGGAACACAGCACTTAATATAGGATGCAGAAAACTCAGTGGTGCCACAACTAGACTGCTACCACTACCTGAGCTAGTCAGTTTAAAGTTGGCTCATGTATCTGTGATTGCAAGATTGCCCTGAGGGTTACTGACTCAAATGCCTAATTCATTTCTGAAAATGGGACTTGGGACTTTTTGCTGGCTTAGACCCTTTTGAAACATACAGGATATGACTCAGCCTTGCAAGGCCCAAAGTGCCTTTAACTACCATTGCCATCACAGGGAACTGGAAGCATAAGAAGAAAATCAGCAAACCACAAGTATGAGAGTTAACACAATGAAGAGAAAGAGCTTTCTATTTTTTTCTTTTTTGTGTAGCGACTACTGCAGAGTGTTTAATTTTTAATAAAAAATAAGATTGGTTTCATCATATATTTATCTACAGTTGGACTTGATGATCTTAAAGGTCTTTTCCAACCTAAATGTTTCTATGATTCTATGATTCTATCTTTAATATAGTGATTATACATGGTGTTTATATGTGTCTATGTCTACATACATTATTGATACTGCTAAGCATGACATGACATATCAAACCAAGTGGTAAGCCAAGCATGAATCCAATGCACTTGCACCAGAACCTATGTATATAATGATTAATGGACTGAATAAATACCACATATACAGTAATCTCCCTTCAGAATATTCCCAGTTATCCTAGATAATTAATTGTTGCTTCATCACCTTTTGCTGCATGTTTTGTCAATATAAAAGAAAGTCTCAAAATATGACTATACTCTCAACAGCTATCTGTTCTTATATGGTAACCATGTATTGCTCAGCCTTGTCTTGTAGACTCACCAAAGAGATCAGATCAGAGGAATACAGTTGTTGATACAGCAGCAAACTTATGAGGAAAAAGAAAAACCAGACTGTATGTTGTCTGTCATGCTCTGAATATGTAGGATTTTTCATAGCAAGAATACTTACAGTTTTCTCCGTTATTAACCCACAGCAACCATATGTAAGGATCATATTAAGAATTTTTCCTTTTAATTTTTGGTGCTTACTATATTCTGAAGTAACCACATAAAATTTATTGAAAGCATCACTTCAACTTAATGATAAGAATTTTCTATAATGGAAAGGCAAAGGACTTTGCAAGAAAATCAGCTGTATTGTCTTGAAATTTATAACCGAGTATTAGCAAAACACAAGTTCTAAGTAATACTCGGACCTCTTCTTCTAATCTGTTGTTTTACCACCTGCCCAACAAATTTTTGTTCTCAGCTGCTCCATTGTACATACTCTCCATCTGAAATTCTTTTGTAATGATAAATGCAAAATATTTTTGCTTTACTACTTGAGTACCTGTAGAGTAATTTTTTTCTGGAAATTGAAATAACTTTCTTATCCCTAAAGCTGCATTGCCTTTATGCATGAGGGACATAATAATATGTTATTTGGAATGGTGACATTCCGCAGTAATGTCTTCTGTTTTGCTTTTACTGAAGCAGGCATGTATCTTTTGTTTCTTGTATTTTAGTTTGATGTCATTGAGGCTAAAAATGTATTTGACCGGACTCATTTAAGTTGAAGAGTCCCTTCAGTATTCATATTATTACTTTTGTCACTTTCTTCTTTCTAATCTGTCTTGCAAGGATCTCACATATTAATTTTTCTTTCAGTTAAAATGGCACAGGTCTGATAGTGCCCTCATTACCCAAACTGTTATTTCTCCCTCTGGCCTCACAAACTGTATTAAATAATGTTTCTTTGGGGGAGTCCAGCAATGACATTCTGAGTAATGCTTTAAATTATGGGTCTCAAATTGGATTTAATTTACATTTAATAAGACATGTATTGTATGGCAAATTAATTATAACTGACTGTTAAACGTGGTTTTTGAGAATTAATAGTTAAGGAATGAATAGTATGTTTATTATATAGAGGGTTACAGAACATCAATTATATTTCCTTCCAGTAATGAAGTGGTATTTGTTTGACATAAATTAATTTATTTAGTCAGGTTTAAAAGAATAATTATCTGAGCTCTGTAAACAGGCTCTGTTAATTAAAAAAAAAGATAGAAGGCTTCACACAAAAATAAAATGGATTTTTTTTTTAACTAACTCTTTCTTTTCTGAATGTTTTTCTACTGCTAATTTTGAATTTCATCACTTCTGCAAGTGAGTCCAAATTAAGTCATGTCAAAATATCTTTGTAGCCACAAATCTGCACTCAATCCACTTTAAACAAGGGATAAATTAAGTATGACATCTTCAAGGTAAAGTTCTTTGCAGGATGTAGGTGTTTTTAGTATCTTTGGGCTACAATAAATCTGAAAGAAACTAACAGACAAGATGAACTTTCATTCTTGTATGAATTTTTTAAGGTATGCACTTCAGAGAAAATTTGATTCCAGAGATTTGGTTGCTTAGCCATTTGAGTCAAATGATATACCAGAAATATATCATACTGTTTTGTAATTTTTTTGTGGGTGTTTTATTTTAATAGTCTGGCATTACAGTTCAGTTTTTCATAGACTTAAAATTTCCTAGCTGACCCTTATATCATCTCACTTTTACTATACGAGTCCTATAAAAATCTATTAAAACATTTCACATAGATATTTAATGAGCATTTCAAGAAGCGTTAACTACTGGCAATACAACGGACCTGATTCTTCATCATCTTGCTCCTTCTGCAGTCACTGGCCTTTGTGCAAACTACTGGTAAGTGAACTGTAAAACATGACAAAGTACTTTTGTAGATCTTTACCCTATTGCTCATAGGTTTAAGTGAGTACTTAAGGGGGAAGTAAAAGCAACCCCAGTCACTACAGAATATGTCTGGTTTCTTCTAGTCCCCAGTTCTGATCGCAATGTTGATCACATGGACTGGAGTGTCATTTTCATTCCTGTAGTTCTGACAGGAAGATTTCCGAAGTTTAATGTCATATATATTCTTGAGCTGATAGATGTGTATGGTACTAAATTTACCCTTCTGTTATTTTGTAGTTTTGATTGGATAGTCAGTCCACTTTTTCTTCTATATGCTACTATAATAAGGCTATAAACAATGCAGGAGTCAAGTGACCACCCAGTCAAAGTATAAAATATTGAAAAGGTCAAGAGTGCAGCTCACTACTACGATTCATTGAATATAAATTAGGCATTAAACCCCTGATACCTCATTCCCTTGACTGAGTAGTAATGAGAATGGAAAATGGCAGAAAATTAATCCCTTCTCATTAAAAAGCTTGTAATGAGAATGTGGAACTTGGTAGAAATGTAACCTATTCTCATTACAGTCTTCAGGAAAGGGTCTTTGTGGTCTTCTTCAGATGTCACAGCAGTGAACTTCTCCTCCCTAATAAAAAAGTACAAGGAATGTGGTTACATTACATACAACTCCCTTGCATAAGTCTTCTGCACTGTAAAATCGTCCTAAAGTGTCATAACCTTTTTCATTCATTGGTAGTGGAATTTCTGTTGTATCTATATTTTATGTTAACGTGAACATACATCTGTGTCAGCTATGTTTTCAGTACTGCCCAAACCAGGTATATGCCCACAACCCACTGAATTTCAGTGTAATTTGTGAATTAAGTTTTCTTAGAGTCTTTTGTAAAGTCTAGCTAGAGTCAAGAGTGACATAAAATGAATATCCTGATGATAATTATCCAAATGAAAATGTGTACACATAGGTTAATGAGCGCAGATTATCAATGGGATGAATACCAGGAATGTGCTTACACACCTACTCACACTCATACAAATTTCTGACAGAAAAGGACCCACAGCTTTCTATTCTCCACATTAAATTCTGCTGTGCCCACAACATATAATTTATCACAGAGAATTTTACATGCTTCTTGACTTTGAAGTGTATCCAGACTTTTCTCTGACAGTATTTAGATTGTGAGAGCAGGAAAAGTAAAAAACAAACAAAATACTGTAACTACACAAATCTGTATTTTGTTTTTCATGAAAAAGTAGATATAAAATAAAATATTTTGATGGAAGTCTGTAAGTTAATGTTCATTTTGGTTCTCACTAACTGAACACGGCAATCAAAAAAATAACCAACAAGTACTGAAAAATACGTGATAGACCGATTTTGTTATGAAATCTGAGGAGGAATAAAATAATATCCCATAGTGTTCAACTACCTTACCGGAATTATTTGTTTCCTACTCTATGGCAGGGCCGGGACGCATTTGTCCTGGTAGGAAGAGTGACCCCTGCACACTGGCTCTGCGTAGGGGTGCATCTTACCAGGTGGCCCAGGGATGCAGATGACCAGTGGGACTTAGCTCACATCTCCCACCCCAGGACCCACATGGCAAGTGCGGTTATTTAGCCAGCAAGGCATTTCTCTCAGGCTTTTTACATTGCCATATTGGGAATGAAACTACAGTGCTCCTCTGTGATCTAGTAAATCCCTGATGCCATGAGAAGGGGTCCTTATGAAGTGGGGAGGGTATTAATGAACTAGAGAGGGAAATAATTCTGTAGAAGAAGAAATTCCCCACCCACTCATCTGCATACACACACACTTGCACATTCACACATATTTTTCCAGGGCTATAAAACCTCACATGCCAATCAGAGATAGCCAAACTGAAGGTCTTTCCATGCAAGCTCCAGCCCACATTGCACAGTGGGAAATGATAGCACTCAGTGCTATGGCTGCTCCAAATACCCTTGACAGCTGCAGGTTGTAGAACTACCCACAGGCAACCCAGGAAAAGCATCTGTAACACAGAACAGCAACCTGGCCTGTCTAAATTATGCTGGCAGCAGTTCTGGCTCTTGAAACACTCTATAACTGGGAAAGTAGAAAAGGGCTAGTCTCACCTCTTTCTCCTGATCTGGCTGCACCAGTGTGTGAAATGACTCCTACTACCAATGTAATTGTATTTTCTTGACATTGTTGGTGTGTATTTACAAATATACATATGCACACATAGACACACACATTCTTATGTATCTTCCCCATCACTTGTCTCTCTCTCTTTCCCTGTAGGGAGAGATGGACGGATAGATTAGATATATGCATTTTTTTTTCTCTGAAAATGGTCATGAAAATGGCAATTTTCAAGTTGACATTTCTTGCAAAACTATTGCTAACTTCTACAAGCAATCTGCTCTTCTTAATTTTTTTCATACTATTATTTTATTGATATTTTGTGGCAATTTCTTTAGTGAAACATTTTAAGATACGCCAGTTAGTTTCATGTCAGTATCTGTGAAAAAAATAACTTTGACATTTAAGTAAGTATTGCCTAGGAAAAAAGAACTGTACTGCAGATCCAAAAGGGACTTGGTGTACTGCAGATTTCCCTTCACACTAAGGTACTCTGGAAGGAATACTGCCTCAGTGAAGCCAAATTCTGTCCAGTGTCCCTGTGCAGCCTAGAGAGACACACAACTTAGGGCAGATCAATGCCACTAGCACACAATCAACCTGGCAGAATCAACCAATATACTGACACCTAAGACCAACACCGTAGATACTTTAGTGTCCATAAACTTCCTAAGGCTTTGCCAAAAAGACGTCATTATTTGTAGCACATTTCCATGTCCATACAAAAGACTCAATAGCACAAATATACTTGCTCTTTAGCTATCTACCAATTTCTTACTCCACAAAGCCTATGTCCCTTCACAGATTTTGCTGCATGTCTATGGGATATGTTCCCAAATACATAAATTGCTTTTCTTTTTTCCTTCATTTTTCCTGAGGATTCAGCTACAGATTTCACAGCCACGCTCTGTCATGGACCTGTGTGATTTTGCAGCTTCTCTCCAAATACTCTCTTTCCAATATATATTTTAAAATTAATTATACTTTTGAATTACTTTTATTCTGTTTTTCATCATGTAGAGCATCTGAGAACTGTCACGGTTTAAGCCCAGCTAGTAACAAAGCACCACAAAGCCACTCACTCACTTCTCCCACTTCCCTTGCCCCAGTGGGATGAGGAGGAGAAAATATTAAAAAATGCTCGTAGGTCGAGGCAAGGACAGGGAGGGATTAATCACCACTTATGGTCACGGGCAAAAGACAGGCTCAACTTGGGGAAAAAAACAAAATCAATTTCATGTACTAGTAACAAAACCAAAGATAATAACAGGTAAAACCCAAGTCTTAAAACACCTTCCCCCACCCCGATCCCTCCCCGCTTCCTGGCTGAACTCCACGCCCAGTTTTCCCTCCCTCCACCCCCCACCCCCCACCCCACCCCGGTGGCACAGGGGGATGGGAATGAGGGGTTTGGTCAGTTCCTCACACCTTGTCTTTGCTGCTCCTTCCTCCTCAGGGGCAGGACTCCTCACACTCTTCCCCTGCTCCAGTGTGGGGTCCCTCCCATGGGCTGCAGTTTCTCCAGTAACTGCTCCAACAGGAGTCCTTCCTGCAGCCTCCAGCCCTTCAGGCACAGATTGCTCCAGCACGGGCTTCCCCACGGAGTCACGGCCATATTGGGGAGCACCGACCTGCTCCGGCGTGGGGTCCTCCCCAGGCTGCAGGTGGGCACCTGCTCCCCCGCTCCCCTCCACGGGCTGCAGGGGGACAGCCTGCCCTCTCACCAGGGGCTGCAGGGCCGTCCCCTCCTCCGGCCCACCTCCTCCCCCGCCTTCCTCACTGACCTTTGGATCTGGGTAGGGGTTTCTCTCACATCCCAATCTCCTCCCTTGCTGCAGGTTCCCCTTCTTAAATCTGTTATCCCAGAGGTGCTGCCACCCTTGCTGATCGGCTCGGCCTTGGCCAGAGGTGGGTCCGACTTGGAGCTGGGGAAGCTTCTAGCAGTTTCTCACAGGAGCCACCCCTGCTGCTCCGTCCCCTGCTACCAAAACCCCACCACTCAAACCCAGAACAGAACTCAACTGTAGAACCAAAATTTTCCATATCATTTAATATCAGGAGGTATCTGCCAAAAGTGACAGTTATCCAGATATGCTCATCTGGACAGTCAAGGTCTTGGTGGGTGAGAGGGGAGAATAGCTCATTTCATTGTCTAATTTCCACATCAATAATCAAAGTTCACAAATACTAGCCCTCCTCATTGCATCTTCTGTCTTTGTAGTATCATGCTCTGTGTTTACTTCAAGAGTCACTTCATATCCTCTTTACTTCTGAACGACCATATTCCTGAGAATGCAAGGTGTCAAAACCTGCATGGACAATGGGAGTCATTAAAGGGTTACCTAGTCTCTGAAAGTTTAGCATTACAGTTGTGCCCTTCACCCATTAACTCACTTGTGCAAAATCGATTAAGCTTCCTTCTCTGGACTCATGTGGCCAACAGCTCAAAAAAATGACCTTGTTGTTTGAAAAGTACAGATCCATAATTCAATGCTCTTTGCCACCATAGTTCCTGACCCAACTGTGCGAAATATTGACAGTGGTAGGGGCACTGTATTGCTTTTGAGTGATTGCAAAAGCTTTAGAGCATCCTTCCTGAATCACAAATGGACTAGGTGATTCATGCTTATTTGGCTACTGTAGAAGTATTTTTAAGTACATTTACAAATTCATGATGAATAGTTTAAAAAAGAAAAAGTTCAGTATAAGCTTAGAATCTATTAAATGGGAATGACTTCTGTACACCTGCTTGCTGAGACTAGAAGCTGTTCAAGACATTAGGAGTTGCCCCAATGGATAATACCATTGGGGGTGACCCAAAGAATATGGTGATGAAAAAGTCTACTTGCAGTGGTGCTCCTTGGAAAGAGAAAAAATAAAAACTGGTAGAATGAAATACATTTGTCAACAAATCACTTGCAGTTTTCCTGACTTTAACCGTGGTGTAATTCCACCATTCCTCAGCAAGGCATGCTTACATAAGCACACTGACTTAGGTAGGATTTAAGCACGTGCTTAATGGTGGATAGAGAGTTATAAAAAACTTTGTGAACACTAGTAGATTTAAGCATGAAAGTATATTTTGTATTCCAAATTGAGCCCACAAATTAGCTGAACATACCCAAAATACAGAGCCCAAAATGCAGCACAGTCCCTTTTGAATCTGCAGTAGAGCAAGGTTGATGTCTGGATCTTCACTACTGCCACCAAGGCAAACCTTTAGTAGAGGTGATAAAAAAACCTGAATTCCATAAATGTACTATGTGAGTAAGTTATTCCATGTGTCTCCTCTGAACAAAAATCTTAAGCAAATGAACACTATTGAATTTCTCTTCATGTCAAACATTTAAAAAGAATATGCTGAAATCCTATTTTTGGCACTGGTGTAAACATTCATTTATACTGCTGTGTAAGGAAACAGAGACTCTTGGAGCTTTCCTCTCACCCATTATCTCTTACAGATTAGTCTATGATGCACAGACACAATGTCGTGGTTTAACCCCAGCCAGCAACTCAGCACCACGCAGCCGCTCACTCACTTCCCCCCCAACCCAGTGGGATTGGGGAGAGAATCGGAAAAATAAAGTAAAGCTCGTGGGTTGAGATAAGAACAATTTAATAGAACAGAAAGGAAGAAACTAACAATGACACTAATAACAACAATAAAGTGACAATAATAATAGAAAGATTGGAATACACAAAACAAGTGATGCACAATGCAATTGCTCACCACTCGCCGACCGACGCCCCCCGTCACGCTCCTCCTCCCCCCACCAAGCTGGGCATGACGTCCCATGGTATGGAATACCACTTTGGCCACTTTGGGTCAGCTGTCCTGGCTGTGTCCTCTCCCAACTTCTTGTGCCCCTCCAGCCTTCTTGCTGGCTGAGCATGAGAAGCTGAAAAGTCCTTGAATTAGTCTCAACACTACTGAGCAACACCTGAAAACATCACGGTGTTATCAACATTCTTCTCATACTAAACCCAAAACACAGCACTGTACCAGCTACTAGGAAGACAATTAACTCTATCCCAGCCAAAACCTGGACACACAAAAGCTGATATTTTTATAAAAACAATTACTATGTCAGGAAACTGACCTTCTTGAAAAAATTTGAACTGTTTTCTCTCTCCTGTGAAAAATGTGAAGAGTTAAGTGAATCTGATTTACTAAGGTGAGCAACTTGACAAGAAAAGTATAAGAGGGGGTGGAGAAAAAGGCAAACTATGACTATCCCCCACTTCTGATCATCTCTCTGATGGCTGATTAGAAAACTATCCTTAGAAAAGAGAATGGAGAATTACTCTCCAGTCTCAAAACTGGGGCCTTTTATTGTGTAAACTGTTGTATAATATAACTATATATTTCACTAAAAATGAATTTTATGCCATTTTACCATTACATTGTTGTTGACTAAGCAAAACTAAGAATAAAGCATGGAGTAAATGAGGATCCTTAAGCATTTGGCTAAAAACAGCTTTAGCTTCTCTCAGGCTACTAATTCTTACTGTGAAAGAGGTCAGTACAATGGTATTAGTAAAATGGTGATATTTTTCAGCCTCCTATTTTGTCTCACCAGTAAAAAATCAAAGAAAATTGTGCGCTACTCTTGAAGGACCTTCTTTGGCCAGCATAAATTATGGTCTGTGAAAGAAGGGTGGGTTGGAAAGAAAGATGAAAGTATTTGAAATGGAAAAAAAAACTTGTGGATAATTTTATTTTCATCTTCAGGGTCAAATTCTCCTGTCCAGGAGTGAATGGGTTGATCTGAAGCAAAAGTCTGAGCATATAAATAATCTCTTGGCTAAGTTTAGGTTCTACATGTTGACAAAGTATCTCCGTCCTATTCTCTATGACTTGTGATATCACGTTTATTATCTGCCTACTTGTGGATCAAATAAAAAAGGTCACTTGCATTAGTCAAGAGGTCTGTAATGTTCTCAGGAGTCAAAAGTGATCTGAAATTATATATTTGTTCTTTATAAAGCTACCTCTTAATAGGCAGAAACATACAGTGGGAGCAGAATATCATTTGAGTATTCCTGCTTTATATGCTATGCAGTTTCAATGCACTACCGTGCCAAATGAGTTGGAAATTCTTATTATAATTTTTGGTATTACAATAAAACATACACCTTCAGGAGTGTGTGGTGCAAAGCCTATTTGGCCTGAATTTTTAAAAATGTGCTACATAATATTAACTCAGCTTTCAAGTAATGCAGCTGTTCCAGCTACACAAAGATCATTCTCTTGGAAAACAGTTTATTTAAGCCATATTGTCACTTTGGTATCTTTCATGGATCCCTTACAAATAGTCCATTGACTCCTCTCTCAGCCCAGGAATTTACCGAGTTCATGAGATGTCAGACTAAACCAGATGCAGGCTGGTGAGGTAGCTGGCCTGGTGATGGAGACTTCATGTCTTTGGATTTCCATCTCTCCCTAAAATTTTCCATATGACCTCAGCAAATACCAGATTCTCAAGCTTCTTCCCTGCTGTAAGATATGGGTGATAACGCTTCCTTTTTTTATTTACTCTCCTTAAACTGAGCAACAATGGGCGTGCATTGCCTGGTGTGGGACAAGACGTGGGGTTATGGTCCCATCTGGTCTTCCACATGCTCAAGAGCTGCCTGAAGGCCTGTGCAACAGCCCAGAAGAGAATGCTAGCACAGTCCCTGTCACATCTCTGGTTGATGACTGGTCTTTGTGCCTTTTATTTCTGTTGACTGATGGAAAGGCACATTACTAACCCTGCTTTGCTGAAAGGGCTGCATTATTTACGTCAACCCAAGTATTAATCTTTTCTCTGTATAAATAGAAACAATACATCTATATTGCCTGCACCCCTGAAAGCATTCTTTGAGCAGAATTTGGAAATTTAGATTAAAGGATAAAGGTGTGATATTAAAAAGCAAGCCTATAGCTAATAGCGTTCTCCTATGGCATGGGACTTTCTGAGACACAAAGTTTAGTGGCAATAGAATACAGCACTACAACATTTGCAGTTTCTTTGGGGGTTACAGTGCATAATGTGAACAGGTCATCCAAAGAAAGCTTTGCTACAGGAATTCTTTATTATTACTATTATTATTGTTATTGTTATTACTGTGAATCTGTAATGACTGCTTTGCTGCTGTGTATTTCCTGCTCTGACTCCCAGGTACAAAAATGACAAAATACTTCAACAGATGAAAGGCTGTCCTTAGGGTATTTTCAGCTCAGTAAGAAGTGGGAAGTACAAGACGTCTCACAAGAAAGCCTATCTTTTAGCAATTTATAGCTGTATTGTGGACAGCCTGAATCTTTTGAGCAGGATCTTTGGGGCACTCTCCTTTTGTCCATTTCGAGTATACCTCCTTCTTCGTCATCTTTCTTTCGTCTTTTTTTTTTCCCCTTCTGCTTTTTTGTTTAAACAAGGGTAGCTGCAGGCTGCTCCTCTTGCTTCACTAGGGATTTAGACTTCAGCATCAGGTCAAGTCACTGAACTCCCCTGTTACGTTAAAAATCCTGAGACAAATCCTAGTTTCCTTGTGGTCCATGAGAATTTTGCTTTTGACTTTAACAGGACAGGATCATACAGAGACGTTCTGTGCAAAGATCCAGGAAAGAAGGGCTTTCTTTTCCTTCCCATTTAACTCTTTGCTAAAAGACACTGAAGGCACAGTCATTTTTGGTCCTTGCATATGTAACTTCTTTGAAATAATAAAATTATATAGCTCTACAGTTTAGACTCTCTCACATACGTTTATCAATCCACTCCATTTAAGGGGGTGAAAATCTTTAGCTACACTTAACAGACATTAAAACTAAAGGACAGAGGCATTTACTCAAGGTCATCATGGTGACTGCTAACAGGAAAAGGAACTAAGCCTAGGCTTTCTCATTTCAAGGCCAGCACCTTACCCTCAGGAGCCAGACTAGAAGTCTGAGAGGGACGTATTTAGTAAGGGTTTTTTCATTGTGGTAATTCTGAAAAGCTAATTAGTGGCTTATGCTCTGAAACAGGAATCAAACTACTAATTCTGTGTCCAATTCTCATGAAACATGATGGGTTTTTGGGATAGGACCTCATACTGCAATAATCAAGGACTATGCCTATCTAAATCTCACTCAAGTATTGGGACCGCAGTTGAAGTCAAAAGGTAATAACTAGCAATAATTTATCAGATGTAATTAATGCAGGATCACCTTTAATAATATTCAGTCTGAAGTTTCTGCATGGCTTAGAAGTGGGTCAATACCTCAATTAAATTGAGGTGCCTAAACAACACAGCAGAAAAATGGTGCTGTGATACATCCTGTGTCTAGTGGAAGTTCTTTATCTTGAAAATTGGGGGGTTACTTTCATAAGAGACACCCAAAAATTGGATATCTGTGGATTCATCAACATCAGAAGTATTGCAGCTGCTAAACCTGACTATGCACTAGCTAACGTCAGGACTGGAAGTTAAATAGTCATTTCAACATGGTTCTGTGACCACACTAATAAGCACTAGTGCGAAGTAGGCATTGCATCTTTGTGATAGCAATGAGCAATATGTCTCTGCAGAGAGCTGCCTTGTACCACGTCAGCTCTGCACTTATCTCTTCTTTACCTTTCACTATGTGGTGAAAAAAATATCTGTTGAAGATGCTGAGGCTTTTGGTTTTCCAGTCCAATGCTGCAGAGCAAAAGAGGATCTCATAGTTTAAATACGCATAAGGATTTGAGGGAGTTCTGTTCCTTTTGCAGTTTCTGTGGCACTCCAGAAAGGCTTTAGAAAAAAAAGGGTAAGCATATTACTTCTGGTTTATTTTTATATTGAGTTTATATCCAATGAATGATACCAGTATGTTTTTCATCCGTTTCTACAAATTTTGTAGTACAGAAGAGTTCATGAATTTGGAAGCATAAGATAAGCATTGACAGAAGTACAGAAGAGTAAGCAGCAGCATGTCTACAATGTTAAAAACAATAATTTACAGTATGGATTGACCGTTGGCCTGACTCACCACTGCTATGCTGGCTGCATACAGTATATTGCTGCCAATATCAGACTATCCTATATTCCTATGAGTATGTAGCATTAATGCAACACTATACTGAGACATTAGGAAAATAAAAGTAAACACACATATGTTATGAATACAGATATAACTTTTACAGAGAGTGTGAGCTAATGGGTCAAATTTTGCCATTGGCTATTCACCTGTAAAAACCACAGAGAACAAAGAAGCTGCATAGCTGAGGTTGCTGAATATCTTAATAATCAAAATTTAGCTTGCTTATCTGTACATAACATTTTATATTGCTGTTACACTTTCAGACTGCACATTTCGATCCATAAACAAGTAAGCCAGTCTGAGTACCAAAGATAATTTCTTAAATCCTCATCTGGACTTGTGTCACGGTTTAAGCCCAGATGGTAACAAAGCACCACAAAGCCGCTCACTCACTCCTTCCGCTCCCCCTCCTTGGCCCCATTTTGATGAGGAGAAGAAAATATAAAGAAATGCTCATAGGGTCGAGACAAGGACAGGGAGGGATCACTCACCAATTACGGTCATGGGCAAAAGACAAACTCCGTTTGGGGAAAAAACCAAAATCAGTTTAATTTACTACCAATCAAATCAAAACAAAGATAATGAGAAGTAAAACCAAATCTTAAAACACCTTCCGCCTGGCGGCCGCGCCCCCCCGCCCCCCCCCCCCCCGGGG
>JAVKLA010000047.1:19868174-19895064 GCA_034782735.1 Sagittarius serpentarius | reverse complement strand
TTCACCTCTGCAAACTGACTCGATTCACCTTCTCCTTCAGCAGTTTCTGCAACTTGTTGTGTAGGACTCCATACAGCAGCCTTCCACCTCCCATGTTTTCCCACAATGCAACAGGAGCCATCAGTGAACAGGGAATATTGCCTCTCATTTTCTGACAGTTTATTATATGGTGGGGCCTCTTCAGAACGCATCACCTCCTCCTCTGGCGATATTCCAAAATCTTTGCCTTCTGTCCAGTCTGTGATCACTTCCAAAATCCCTGGGTGACTGGGATTTCCTATGCAAGCTTGTTGTGTGATCAGTGCAACCCACTTACTCCACGTGGCATCTGTTGCACGATGTGTAGAGGAGAACCTCCCTTTGAACATCGAGCCCAGCACTGGCAGTCGGGGTGCTAAAAGAAGCTGTGCTTCAGTACCAGCCACTTCTGAGGCAGCTCAAACTCCTTCATATGCTGCCAATATCTCTTTTTCAGGTAGAGTATAGCGAGCCTCAGATCCTCTGTATCCCCGACTCCAAAACCCCAGGGGTCGGCCACGGGTCTCCCCAGGTGCTTTCTGCCAGAGACTCCAGGTAGGGCCATTCTCCCCGGCTGCAGTATAGCACACATTTTTAACATCTTGTCCTGCCTGGACTGGCCCCAGGGCTACTGCATGAACAGTCTCCCACTTAATTTGTTCAAAGGCTTGTTGTTGTTCAGGGCCCCATTTGAAATAGATTTTCTTCTAGGTCACTTGATGGGGAGGGCTTACAGTCAGACTGTAATCTGGAATATGCATTCTCCAAAACCCCGCAACACCTAAGAAAGTCTGTGTTACCTTTTTATTAGTTGGTGAAGACATAGCTGCTATTTTCTTGATCATATCCATTGGGATCTGATGATGCCCATCTTGCCATTTTATTCCTAAAAAATGGATCTCCTGTGCAGGTCCCTTGACCTTACTTTCTTTTATGGCAAAACCAGCTTTCAGGAGGTTTCAAATTATTTTCTTCCCTTGAAAATTTTTTCTGCTGTGTCGCCCCATACGATGATGTCATCAACGTACTGCAGGTGTTCTGGAGCTTCACCTTGTTCCAGTGCAGCCTGAATCAGTCCGTGGCAAATGGTAGGACTGTGTTTCCACCCCTGGGGCAGTCAATTCCAAGTGTACTGGACACCCCTCCAAGTGAAAGCAAACTGTGGCTGGCGCTTTGCTGCCAAAGGGATCAAGAAAAACGCATTAGCAATATCAGTCATGGCGTACCACTTGGCTGCCTTTGACTCCAGCTCGTATTGAAGTTCGAGCATGTCCGGCACAGCAGCACTCAGCGGCGGCGTGACTTCATTCAAACCATGATAGTCAACTGTTACTCTCCACTCTCCATTAGATTGCCACATTGGCCATATGGGACTATTAGACAGTGAGCGAGTTCTGCTGATCACCCCTTGGCTCTCCAGTTGATGAATCAACTTATGGATGGGAATCAGAGAGTCTCTGTTCGTGCGATATTGCCGCCGGTGCACCGTTGTGGTAGCAGTTGGCACCTGTTGTTCTTCAGCCTTCAGCAACCCCACAACTGAAGAGTCCTCAGGGAGACCAGGCAAGGTGGACAGCTGTTCAGTTTCCTCTGTCTCCAAGGCAGCTATACCAAAGGCCCACTGGTACCCTTTTGGGTCCTTGAAATACCCTCTCCTGAGGTAGTCTATGCCAAGGATGCACGGGGCCTCTGGGCCAGTCACAATGGGGTGCTTCTGCCACTCCTTCCCAGTTAGACTCACTTCAGCTTTCAATGCAGTAAGCTGCTGAGATCCCCCTGTCAATCCAGAAATACAGATGGGTTCTGCCCCTTCATAGCTTGATGGCATTAGAATACATGGTGCACCGGTGTCCATTAGAGCCTTGTACTCCTGTGGGTCTGATGTGCCAGGCCATCGAATCCACACATTCCAATAAACTCGGTTGTCCCTTTCCTCCACCTGTCTAGAGTAGAGACCCTCTAATCCTGGCCATAGTATTTGTTATTCACTTTTTGTAAACGTGTCGTGGTTTAACCCCAGCCAGCAACTCAGCACCACGCAGCTTCTCACTCACACCCTCCCCCCGCCCCAGTGGGATGGGGGAGAGAATCAGGAAAAAAAGGTAAAGCTTGTGGGTTGACATAAGAACAGTTTAATAGAAATGAGATCAGCCCTTCTACTCTGTCTGGGTAACTGTCCGCTGGAAACTAGAGCGGCATTTTTCCAGGAGGAATCCTCTTTTCTGATCGCTTTTCCTCACAACTCGCATACCTGTGCATCTAGGATCGAGGTAGGTTCTCCATCCCACTTCCTCATGTCCTCTCCATGGTCACGCAGGTAAAACCACAGAGTGCCCCATCGTGTGTGCCTTCTATCTCCTCTCTCTTGAGCAGCGGAACACTTACTCCTAATAGCTGAGATGTGGGACTGTACAGGTGGGGAGAAGGACATATCCACTTTAAATTGCTGGAACTCCCAGGGCAGTTCCTCTACGGCTGAGACACAGGCCCGTAAGGAAGAAGAGAGACTTTCTTCATATTGCCAGAGCTGGACAACCACTTCATCCACCGTTTGTCCCCTGCCTTCGTTCCAGGACATTACTGCCAATTAGTTGGCATGCGATGGTGGTGCACTTCGTAGAAATTTCTGCCACGTGGGTTGCGTGCATTGGACTTCATCTGGATCTGTGGGTGACTGCTCATTTTCCAGATAATTATAGATCATCTCCAGCATGGCTAATTCCCTCAGGTACTGCATACCTCTCTCCATGGTGGTCCACTTGCCTAGGTGACATGCAACTTCTTCCTTGAAGGGGTATCTTTCCTTCACAGCTGACAGGCATCGCCTCCAGAGGCTGAGGACTTGTGTCTTTTTCCCGATTGCCTGGTCAGTGCCCCCTTCCCTAGACAGTGATCCCAGCTGCTTGGCTTCCCTACTCTCGTAATTCCAAACTACTGGCCCCATTATCCCAGCACTGGAGCAGCCAGGTAACAATGTGCTCATCTGGATGGTGGCCAAAATGCTTCCACATATCGCGCAACTCATTCATGGATAGGGATCGGGTGATTATCTTGGTTTCTGCCTCTTCCTCCTGTTCTTGAAATGACCCTGGTTCACCTTCATCACTCACTAAGCGAACTGATTTCTTTGTGTATTTTTTCTGAATGGGGGTGACTGATACTGGCACAGGTTGGTCTTCTGGTTCAGCTGCAGTGCCTGTCACTGGGGTTTGAGTAGCCACAGTACCTGTTGCCAGGGTCTGGGTAGCCGCAGTGCCTGTCGGTCTGTTTTCCCTCCCTTCCCCCTGAGGGTGCTGCATAATACGGAGCAGTGTTTGGTAGATACTGGCCAGGGTCCAGCACAGTGCGGTAAGCTGTGCCTCTCTGGAATAGCCACAGCATTTTCCTTTCAAATTATTCTATCACTTCATCAGGGTCCTGTAGTTGTTCAGGAGTGAAGCTCCAAACCATTGGAGGTGAGAAGTTCTCTAGATACCTGCCCATGTTCTCCCCCATGCCATGCCACCCATGACTACCCAGCCTTGGGGCAGATCTCTGGGCAGTATTCTTAAGAAACCTTTTTGTAGCCCTAAACAAGACCAGAGACACATTCAGGAGACAGAGCAATAACAGCATGCTGGCCTGTGCGTCCCAAGGATATCCAAAATTCTCAAAAGCTGTTGTAATTAGCTTGAAGGAGAAAGGGGAAGTGAACGAGCAGGAGAAAGTTCCCCCCCCCGACGCCTTCCCCCTAGATTGGGTGCGATTACCAAAGAACTCTGACAGGAGGCGCCCGAGGTGCGGGAATGACATTAGTGCCACGGACAGACACCCACGTAACCTCATGGCCAGTGATGCGATCACTTCATAAGTCGACGTTATCCAGTACAGCAAAATGATAATCCTGATCCCTCTCCCAGAGGTGATAAATATTACCGCGGGGAATATGTAGCGCATGTAGGAATTTACATAACACCACCATGCGAACAAATGAACCAACATTGTGACCAGCAACTATTGAATATAAGAAATGTGTATAACAAATTTGTTTTAACCTGCTCTGGCCAGATCTGCCGTTATCTCAACCTTTTGTGCCCCATGTTGGGGGGCCAAAAAGGACTGTCGTGGTTTGAGCCCAGCCGGTAACAAAGCACCACGCAGCCCCTGGCTCACTCACGCCCCCCCCCCCCCCGACTCCAGTGCGATGGGGAGGAGAATCGGGGAGGAGGCAAAGAAGGCAGAACCTCACAGTTTGAGGTAAGGACAGTTTACTGGGACAACACAAGGAGAGAAATTACTATAGTAACAATAGTACAAATAAACGAAAATACAAACCAAGTCATCCACAATGCAATTGCTCACCACCCAGAACCTAACGCTCCACAACCAATTCTCCTGCTGCGCTTCCTCCCCCATATACTGAGCGTGATGTCACATGGTATGGAATATCCCCTTGGCTAGTTCGGGTCAGCTGTCCTGGCTGTGCCCCATCCCAGCTTCCTGTGAAAATTAACTCTATCCTGGCTGAAACCAGGACATTCGGGGGGGCGGGGAGGGAAGGAAAGGGTGTGGGAACCTGCAATACAGCTCAGGTACTTCAAATTTCAGGAAAGAAAACAGCAAATTTGTTGGTGCGTACAAAGACCCAGTGTCCCACTGTAAGAGACTACAAAGACTTTGGTTACTATTACACATTTCCTCAGACAAATTGACCTAAATGGGTGAATATTCTTGCTGTATTCAGAACCAAACAGGGTTTAAGCAGTGACAGCACAAAAGTACTATGCTCTTTGTGGTTCTTCACTACAGCTCTGCAGAATATGCCCAGTTCTTATTTCACCAGCAGTGTATTAGTTCTAGTAACAGGACTGATTCCAGCTGATATATTCTTGGCACCCTGTAAGCAGATCCTGTGATTTTAAGCATACATAAAGATTCAGTCCCCTCTGAAATAAAATTCACACTACTTTACTAGCAAATAAATTTTTATTATGAAAATGCATTGCTGCAAAGTTTATGTTGCTCTATGTGAATCCTACACTGTCATCCATAAACAAGTATGAACTGGATGTTTAGTGGACAGGCATCTAAAGGGCTTGTGCTCTTGATGAATTCTTGAAAATATATTGACTGGAATTGTGTTTTTCAGTGAATTATTACATTCAAAACATAATTAATTTACAAATGCATATAAGGCTCATGTTTTTTCTAAGCAAATTGATACTGACAAAACTACCATACATAAGTACGCACACGAACATCTGCTTATGCCAGGCAGGGACAAACGTCTACTCTTCTCTCTGAAAAATAAATCTGGAAAATCTAAGGCCAAGAAAATTAAATTAAAGCATATCATGTTACGTACTACTGTTATGACAAAATATGCTGAATCATGGCATGCTTCTGAAATTCCAGAGTGCTTGTTTTCTTTTTCTGTATGTCACATGGTTACAATGTCGAATTTTAATTTCAACAGCACCCTTAGTATGTAAAGCTGTCCCTCTTCTGTAATGCATTTCTTTCTTAATTAAGGAGAAGGTAGGTTGAAGTTCAGTGGCTAGAAATGCTTACCCCAGGCAGAGGGTGGGTGGTTAGCTGCTGACAATGTTGGAGCACTTACTTTATTACTTCAGGGTTTGAATGTGATCCTCTCCTTTATGGTAAAGCTGGGTGTGTTAATGTATCCTGCAGTGATGTTAAAAGGCTTAAAGTGGTGATGCTGTCAAACTAGCTGTGTCACCACATTCAAAGCTTTAAAGTGCAGTTACAGCTTGATAAATGATTATGAAAAATACCATATTCTTACCCAACTGATCTAATCCCCATATACGCTTGATGTATATCTGCTTACTTTACTGACTAAAACAAACGTTTTGTACTGTTAGCACTACAAAACCAAGACAGCTCTGAAAGATTGCACAGGATTCCCCTCTGGCTCATATATCACCAGCAAATCTGTCAGATGAATTCCAGCTGCAGAATATTTATTACTGATGATGATGTAACAGAGAGGAAGAGCAGATTCCTAGCTGAATTTGCACAATAGGCAGTTAAAAAATTCATCTTTTGACTCACACACAGGGGAAAAAAAAAAGGCAATCAGGCAATCATTACAAGACTACAAGACAACGGAGAATATTTATCCCAGTTATTTTGGTCTTGAATGTTGCTGTCATTCAGAAGACCAAAAGTGGGGATCTCAAGTCCTCTGTCAGTCAATGAGAAAAGGTAGGTGTCTCTCTCTGAGAAACAGGGAATGCGTGTGTTTTGTGCATGTGAGATTTCAAATTAGATATTGAAAACAGCCTAAAATGAATGATGTGAGTTTGCACCAGTGTTACTCCCCATCACTTCAACAGTCTTTTTCTGAAGTATCCACACTGTTATGAATGTGTACATGTGAAGTTTATTAAGTATACCTTCTTTATCAAGAGGAATGACACTTTTCTGGTGTATTTAATGGCATCAGTTTCTGAAACTTTTTTTTAGGCAGTAGCACGGGTTATTTTAATAACTATCTACCTGCTTACCTACCTACTTGTATTCTGCAATTCCGTCTAAGAATGTGAATCAAGCAAAATCACATTGCCCTAATACAGACACTTTTATTGGAGTCAGGACTGTCTACCAGCGTTACCTGGTTATTCCTGCATGGTTAATACCATAGCAAGCTAAAGGGCAGGTAAAGGATATGGATGCTGTGTATGCCACCTGCAACTATTTCTGACACTGTTCTCACTGTGTGCAATGCAAGTCTCCATACATTTTCCTGTAGGTTCTTCAGATCTGGTGCCTCAATGTACTTCACACTGGCTCTTGTCCTTTTTGAACTGAGAGCCTGGACTTTATAGCTCTGTGCCTTAAAAGAGCCTTGATGCACCTCATTATCAGGAACCATGGCAAACCAGTAGCTCACTGTAGCAAAAAACTCAAGATATGTGTATATAGCCTGCTTTTAAACTCTTCTTAATGGGAAAAAGCACAGCAAATTTTTCCCGGACTGATGCAACCCACAGCTGAGACCCGAGAACTTTGTTCTTACCGTTTCTTAATTTCTAACCAGTACCACTAGATGTATTATGAACTGAGATCGGATAAGAAAGCTACATAAGGCAATGTCTTTTCTTTCTGTTTGGTCAGAAAAGAGATACACTTGCTCAGTAGCTAAAGTATGAGTTTCTGTCTTAAGAACTTACCTGTCAAATTTCAAGCTCAAAAGAAAAATAAAGCACACAAAAAGGTTACAGACAGCTGAAACAAGCCTTTAGGAAGAAATGTATGTACCTCCTTAACCAGCATCAGTTAATTTGCGTTATATTTCTTCTGTGAAGATGTAATTCCAGCATCTGAAATTCAGGCTGTTTCCACTTTAAGGCTGATCTGCTGGTCTTTGGAGGCCTCCATAGGATCCAATCTAACTGCCAGGTATTAGCTCTCACACTGTGACCACAAGTTCCCCGCAATAACGTCTTCTCACTGGAATCAATAAATTTGCTGTGCTGCAGGAGGAGGTTTGTGAATATGGGACACAGAATTTTCACAGGTGCTTAGCTGAGAAATGACCCTTTATTGCTTTCAGCACTAAATACAAAATTCATTTCTTTCAGCTGAGCTTTCTTCCGTCAGTTCTTCCATCAATTCTTCACACATGTAAATCCAATATCCTGTACCCCTTACCCCCCAAAAGAATCAATCTGTTTCTCCCAAAGGGTAAAAAATAAAAAAGATTGTTCGTTTCTGTTTTAAAATATTAGGGAGGTTTTACAGGGATCAGGACTTAGAAAGCATGAAGATTAAAAAAAGACAGAGAAGCAAAGGCTAGAATCATCTACAAAATTTAGATGGAACCATATATTTTCACAATGAATAGCAGAAGAAATATGTGGATGACAGCTATTCAATGATTTTCATTCCTTCCTTTGCTTGTCCTTCTTTTAGTAGGGATCTTCCTTTGCTACTCCAGTTTCACAGATAGGCAATGTGCAATGCAAGGGAACTTCAGTGGTTTATATGTGGAAACCTGTTAGCTCACACTAGACCAAAAGTCCAGTAAAAGTTTTAAAAGTCTGCTTTCAAAATGTAAAGGCTATTTCTTACTCTCCTAACTGGCTGTCTATTTCAGGGTAATATAGAATCTTCTGTGTTCAAATATGTGCTAGACACATTAAAAAAAACCATGAATAGTGTTCACACAATTCAATTTTGAAAAAAAATGTGCTCAGCAAGCTGACATACCTGAGAAATTTGTTCTAAATCCTGTGTACAAGCTACATCACACTTTTCTCTCCATGTTTCTGATTCATATGCCCAAAGCTTCCATTTTTGTATGATACCATTCTTTGGCTGAAAAGGCATAATTGTTTTGCTGTGGGTATCCTAATTTTTCTTTAGAAACATATTCTGAGGCTACAGACATGCTTATCTAGAAAACATCAGGCAATCTATAGAAAATATCAGGTGAACATTCCCCTGACTTTGATGCTGGCACTGAAACTAATGGAGTTCCCCCCTCAAAAATCTTTGACAGATGGCTGGTGACACCAGATGACTCCAAGGTCCTACCACCTCCAGCAGCCACCATATTATTTGTTGTTCCTAAAATCAGCTGTTAGCAGCTTGGCCCTCAAATTACAAATTACCTTGTCTTTGGATAGAATCAGCAAGGAAAAAATAAATAAATAAGGTTACTGATTTGTTCTTAAATTATTGAGAGTTTTATGAGCACAGCTAACCCCATTTTCATATTAGCTTGTACGCATATTGCACACATATGCCAGCTTAAAAAACACCCTCAGTGCCAGAAAATACAAGCAAATGACAGACATGCAGAAAAAGTCAGCTCTGCAGCATTAATTCATTCTTGGGTTTTTATTACTTGGTCAGATACTTACACATGACCCCTGCCTTCCTCAGTACAAGGATGGATTACATTCAGAAAAATAATGAGGTGTTCAAAAATTTTTCTATCTTCTTTTTTGTAAAGTGTGGCCTTAGGTCTTGTTTGCACTGCATTATTCAAGCTCTCCTTCGAAGCCATTTGTTTAGACTTCTCTGTGGTGCCCATGACTATATTTCATGAACAGCAATGCCTTTACTTTTACAACTGCCTATAAAGTATGACTGTAATATTATCCTACACTGGGTAGATAAAGCACCAAGATTAAGAACCACTGATTTGGGGAGCCTGCTGTCTGGGATGACTCACACTCGAGCACTCTGCCTGCTCCACCCTGCTTGGATCACAGCTCCTGAAGACTGCAGCCTCCACACCACTCCATCAGCACCGGCTGCCTTCCCATTTGGGGAACTCTTACCACCAAGTATCAAAGGCAGGTCTTAGAGAAATGGGAAAGGTCATTAGTCAGCACTCGGAAAAATGTGTTTTAAGCAGCTTGCCTAGCATCAGGCAAAAATTCTGCAGCAGTGTCAGGGACAGAATTAGAAACCAGCTTTTCAATGACCTCACCATGAGGTAACCTTTGTAGCCTTGCCTCATGCATGGTACGAGTTCCAGCTTCTGTAAGAGGGAGGTGGGGGGCCCTGAGGAAGCAGCCTCCCTCATGCTCCAAGGCACTTCATTCCCACAGCCCAGTCCATCCCCTCCGAGACTGAAGTTGGGTCCTGTGGTATAAAACTGTGCAGATATGTGTCATCAAGAACATAATGAGAGCTACGCTGGAAATGACCAAAGGTCACTCAGTATTGTGTCTGACAATGGTTAGTAGAGGTTACTTAAAGAAAGAGTGTAAAAAACAGATGAAATATGGACTGACATCACTTTCTGCCTTGCAGCAACAAGAAGCTTAAGGTTTCCCCCACACACACCTTTTTTATTTTTTTTAAGCAAGAAGTTGCATCCAGGCTAGTGCATTTAGCAGCCACCAATGGGCATTCGTGAAATAAAGCTGTCTAATTAATTTCTGAAACTTTTTTTCCACTGCACAGTATCTTACAGCAAAAAGTTTCACAGTTGAGGACTGCAACAAATATACTTATTCAAAATAGCATACAGTCCTGTTTATGACAACCTCCTTGCAGGACGGGGCTGTGCATTTGAAACCCTTGAGTTCAGTAAAGAAATTATCCTGAATCCTGCACACTAAAGGATGAGTGCTTTAGCCCAAATGTATAAATCAAAATACTGATTGCTGTGTGTAACCCAAAACAGTGAATATGTCAGGCAACCTTTTTGAATGCTTAGACCCTTCTGGCACCCCAGCTCACGTCCATCTCCCATTACAGATAGCAGTCTCTCTGACACACACCATATACAGGAATAATGCTTGAATAATGACTTTTACAGTTCCTAACTAACATGAACACAAGGTGTTCACATATAGTCAAGGGGCATTATATACTTGGAAGCAGATGGTACAGAGAAAGCTTCATTGATACTGCTCAGTACACCTGAATGCCCAGTAGAAATAGCCCTGCCTACCTTCTCCCCATATACAAATATACATATGTACACACAAAAAAGATGCAGTCATTTTTAATATAAAAGAAAGGGTGAATTTATCTCTGAAAGAAAACTAAAAAATGTTTAAAGTTATTATTTATTTATTTTTTTTAAATCTCCTCTGGAGATGCACCAGATGCTTTTTCACCATATGGTGAAATGCTGAGCATTTCACCTTAAATTCCTTGCTGAAGTCCATGGAGGTTGCTAAATATCAAAATCCAAATGGTTTAGGAATATCCAGCTCATATGATTAGAAAAGTTCCACTACGTAACCTTGGAACAATTAAATCTTGCCAGTAGGTCTGACTAGTAGCTGCACACCAAAACCATACAGGTAGATATCAGTTCAATGAACCACAATTCAAGGAAATTATAAATGACTGTCCTTTATCAGGCAGTCATAAAAGGAGGAGCAATAATACATCACCCCCAAAAGCTTTCTTTTTATATCTCGGACACTGTTCAGCCCATTATATTTATCCTAACTTATAAGCAGTAAAATGTTTAGTGGGACAACTTAGGGAAGCAGAATGTATGAGAGAAATTATGCAGTTAATGGGGAATTGCTGAAGTTGTAATTTACTAAATACAGTTGCAGATTCCTTGTGTCAGGTTGCAATAAAAGGAAGATCTTCTTAAATTAATTTATACTGGTTAATTAACTCCTAGATAATAACTAACTATACTTTTATGCAACATGAACCCAGTATTTTAAGCTGGACACCTGAGGTTAGACACCCAAAATCTCACAGTACCAGCTTCTGTACAGATCCTCAGCGTGAGCATGGACTTAGATAGCGGAAAGCAGGCAGCCACATGTCAGTATTGGCCTGTCAATGCTACTGTGTTGGTTCAACAATTAAGATAATTTGCTACTTCATTCTGATTGACCCCTGTATATCTGAGACATTTGCTAAAAAATTTGTTTCCTGAAAAATGAAAGTAAGGATGAAAAATGAAAACCGAGCTGCATGCGGATTGTTATAAACACTGCCCAGGAGTACACAGGAGTATAGTAGGTAGTTATTTATTTGAGTGGCACATATTTACTTGAGAGCGCTGGACACTCTTCAATAATGCATACCACCTCAAGCTAGGAAAGTGTGACTAACTAAAGGCAGGGATGCAAATATTGCTGTGTAAGCCTTTTCTTCCTTTCTTCACTCCTTTATTTGCAGTGGAGAGTGGGGCAGAGGGGGAAGGAGGGAAGGAAATTATAAGAAAAATCTTGGTGTGCTACATTTGCTGCCTGAGCTTGCTCCTGCTGTTTACTTTTAAAGAGGTCTTACATGGCTGTTGCTCTGAGCATAAATAAATAAAAATAAGTAAAAAATCCCGCATTTTCAAAGAAGTTGCCTAGTGAAAAGCCTTGACAGGTTTTTATAACTAACTATGGAAGAGCAGCTGGAGAAAAAGTCACACCTGCACCCCAGATTCAAAGAGAATCCAAACCAAGGCATACTTAATAGCTGAAAAGGTTAGCTTTGCTTTCTTGGGGAATCCATTTTCCTGTTCATTATCCTTCCAAAGTATGGAAGAGAAAAAGCTCTGATAAAAATATTTTAAGAAATCCTGCCGGTAATTGCCTATCTCTGTGCATTTTTAATACCAAGACTCTACAAGGTACCAACTGGAGCAAGTCACTGAATCTAACAGGGCTGAGGATTTGACCTACAGTCTTTTCACATTGTTCCTCTGATATATGGCACTTCCAGGAAGGGCAGTACCATGCCAGGAAATCTCTGTCAGGCCCTGGCATTACAACATCACCCTCAGAGGAACTAAGCACACGAAGTAATGACACTGTGCTACAGCAAGTGGGCAGTTTTAGCAAGTGGCCACTGACAAGTTTAACTTAGGACCAATACATCAGCTTTCATCTGTGAATTCCAAAGCTCTTCAGAAAGTGTTATCTTCCTCAACTTAAACTTGGATAAAGGATTTCTAATTACATGCAGCCTTCCCAATGAAGCAGAGAAAGTCAATGCCACAACAAGGACCAGAGCTGAGCTCCTTTGAATGCATGGCTGATGGGGTTTAAGCAGCAGGGTGAACTGTAAATTCAAGCCAGAAGTTTATAAAACTGCATTTTGACACTTAGATAGCTCACCGAGGGGAAGAATTTCATACTGTGGGTTGGTGTTTCCCAATACTTCATGGACATTTCAGATCAATGTATGAAAGTATCACACCAGGAAGGAGGCTGGCCCTTTATTTTATTTGTTGGCAGTTCTCGTTAATTAATTGAGTCTAGCTCTAGTTTTTTTGGACCAGAGAATAAACAAGTAATGGGTGGAGCCAGCGTGTGCTTTGGGACAGTGGTAGACAGAGAAATCTGTACGATTTCAGAAAAGTCCCCAATAGGCACAGCATGAGTGTCACCCTGCTCTCTGCCCCCGCCCACCTCTGGTGGGCTGCTGGGGGAAGGCATCGCTCGGCAAGCATCACTTTGCGCTTGTCAAGGCCAAGGACAGGGCCATCTTCTTGCAGCAAGTACAAGAACTGTTGCTGCTGTTGGGCAACTTTTAACTTCCTTTTCGCTCTTCGAGGTACCTGCAGGAATCAGACCAGTGTGTTCAGAAGGAAAGTCCATCTTTCTTTACTTTGTGCTTTCACAGGCTGTTACAATTTACTAAATGCTCCCCAGGGGTCAACTTGTGTAGCAGAGCTGTGCATTATGCAGTAACTACCATCGCAGTACTTACACCAGCACTGGAGAGAATTACACCTGAAACGCTCCCTTTGGTTTTATAGTACAGAACAGTGTTCTCTGCAATGCCTCCAACTTTACAGTATAAAGAACTAGAACGACTCACTGTCCTACTTCAGATTCAAGAGAAGGCAGACTTTTCCCTTGCTATTAAGAAAAAAAAAAAAAGAGAAAAAAAGCTTTCAGGCATCTTCTATTCCAACTGTAGAGATGTGGCAGGCAATGTAAATTAAGCATTCTTGGCAGGTAGCTTCTTCCTAATGTTTATGGGTCAGGTTGTCAGACATGAACAGCAGGGTCAGCCAACTTCTTTTCTGCAGTAAGTGACATACATTTTTACTTGTAGAGACCTAAGTGATTTTGAGCTCTGGTCACCTTATGCCTGTGTTTGTCTTCCAAGCAAAATTTTAAATGAACTTTAGAATGATATTTTAAGTTATCTTCAACCAAATGGGTGAGTCCTATATCTAGACGCAAAAGCCATTTTATTTTACTTCTTTCTCCTTTAGGTACTGTTCTGATAATTCAGGTTTTCTTAGTATTACTTTGTAATAATACAAACCAGCCACCACTGACTATATTTACCTCTAGTGCATATCAATGAAACAATTAAATACAAAAGCCTTCCGTAGATGGGAGTTTCTGAATGATGAAGGAGCCTGTACAGAGATGTGAAATCAAAATCCTAGTTTTTTCTCAGACTCAGAATTGTTTCTTTAAGTATTTAGAGAATACTGATCTGAAATTATAGAATCAGGCTATTAAGAGTGCAAGACACCACTTGAATTCAGGGTGAAACACCAATGACTTGACATCTCTGCTGGCAAGAGTTGAAGCTTTTACAGTTTAAAGAGATAAATATTTCTACTAAAACCATACCAAAATCTTCCTGAGGAAAATAAATATTTTTAAAATTTTTATCTAAGAGAGAGAGAAAGCAGAATCCCTTGATCTCAATAGCAGAAGAATCATTTTCCCAAAACTTTCCTCTATTGCTAAAGCTTAGTATCATGGATTTAAGGAGAGAATAAACAGTGTTCTCAGAAAATATTATTTTCCATCAGGATTTCTTTTGATTTTTATAGATTTCTATATCTGTATTCCATCTTATGATTTTTCATCCCCTTGAGTGATTATATGAGTATGGATGAATGTTAATGTCTTTCTCTTGGACTCTCTATGTCGTGGAAGAATGGAGGAAACTATGGAAACCTTATGAGGGCGTTCGTTGCCTAAGCACAGACACCTAGTGCATAAACAGCACCTTAGGATATCCTGGCTCATCTCTAGCTGCACTCTCAAACAGGTGTAGGATCACTCTAAGTTCTGCTGCACATCTGTCAACCCCATGCCAATTCCTGCGATAGTCTAGGGAACCTAATAATAGTAGCGGACACCTTTAGCATAAGCAGCTGGATTGCTCCCCTATCCTGGATCAGTGTTAAAGATCCAACTAGCACCAGGAAAGCATGGCTTAGGGATGTTACTTTCATAACCCCTGTACCTAGAGTGCAATGGCAACAACAAGGATGAAGTTCAAATACCTTCTGGTTCTCCTTTTAAAATACACCTCACGTAGTGAGAGAAAAACCCACTGCCACTCAAGCTAAGTCACAGAATTAGAGAATTATCTTGGACAGATATCTTTTCACTCTTCCAAATGCTGTATTAATTAAACTCTCTTGTAATCTTCTGTAGTGGTAGCAAAAAGCTGCTGTTGTGGCAACCCTAGAGCTGTCCCTCATGAACAGGCTAATGCTGAAATCCTTAGTTTACAGTATCTTCTTCTGAACAGCCCAGAAACTTGGCTTTAACTGGTATGCATTGCAGTTTTCAGAGTAACTGTGACATTTTATTTGTATGACTACAAAGAAAAATATAAATATTTCAACAGAGGGACGGAGCCAGTTTCCATTTAGATCAATGGAAATTCTCAAATTCTTCTTAATAAATAAAACTTTATTTTACTTAAATAAAATATGGAATCATACTATTCCACAGAAGGTAAAAATAGTCTTTTTCTTTGAAATGCCTGTATCTGCAGGTTCCTTCCATTTCCAACAGAGGCATTAGCGTCACATTTCAATTTTGTACTTAATGTCAAAATATGATATTAAAGAAATCCAACTCTAGTTCCTCATTATGCTGAGCTGTACTTGCATAATTATTCTTCAGGCCTCACTTAATTATATGCCCCACCATGTGTTACTTTTCAACATCCTAAGTGGTACCACCATACTGCTAGGAATATTAAACAATGAAAGGCAACAGTCTTTTGTTTGGTTACACAGCATGCTGCGTCTGAATTCAGTCTCCTCTCACAGGTGCCCCCTCCTGGCTTCTGAATTATATCCTTTACAAGTGTTTCAAAGAAGGGCACTTACAGTCATGCTTGCTCTACAATGTTAGGGTTGGTCTGTGGCTTTTTGTATTATTTCCTCTATCCCAGAATTTCCCCCGTTATTCAGAATAAAGTTAAAAAAAAAGAAGAATGAAAAGAACAGAGAAAGCAAAAGAAACTACAGAGATTCAGAATTTTTATTTCAGGTCATTTTTTTCTTACCCCGTCAAGATTACAAGCTAGTAATCGAGGTGAAGAAAGAGGCAGTGGAAAAACTGCTTATCTACAAATGGTATTTCTTAGATACCTAACACTGTGTTACCCTAAAAGAACAGGAATGCTTAAGAATAAGTGAAGAAAAACAGGCAGTAACTAAAAAGATACTGAAGATTTTGCTCCAGTTCAGTCAGATGGGAGTTCTGATCAAGCCTTTGTGTATCCACAAAGTTTTTTCATCATAGTCCAAAAAACATGGGACCTCCTGACTCACAAGTATCAGACGTTGGCAGATTGACTACCCAACCCAGAAATGCTATTTTTATATAAGAATACTTTTTCTGAGAATAATTTAAAAGAGTTTGATTCTGAGAAATACATTGGCAATGTCCGAGTGAGTGAGACAGATGGGATTTTTATATGGTCAATGCTATTCTTTATCAGCCAGAGAAACTGTGAATCCTAGGCCGCCGCTGAAGTTAAATAAAAGACTTCAACTGATTTAAATCAGCTTTGTGTCAAACTGAAAATGAGGATATACTAGGAGTGTCCCTGAGACAGGAAGCTATTTTAATAGTTTAATCCAATAAAAGTTGTCTTTATTTTATGGCTTATTTTGTATAAGAATATTCCAAATTATGGTCCTAAACCAAAACCCCTCAAAAAAACCAACCAAACGAAAAAACCCACCTCAGATTAAAAAACCCTCAGATTAAATCTTACTGGTAAATCATCCTGAAACACAAAGTAACCTATCAATCATTTCCAATCAACAAATCCTAACATTTAATCACAGGCACATTCACGCTTCAACATGGATCCACTTCTGTCTTTAAGCTTCTAATTAATAATTGTGTTGTCAAAATGCAGAATCATGAATAGTCCTTAAGGCTTTTCCTGTACAGCAGATGATGTATACTTGTACTTAGCCAATCAAAAGCTTATTTAATTGTTAAAGAATATGTCTCTTTAAAGTAGGTTCAAACAATCAAAATTACAGGCTTTTTGCCATTTTAAATCCCATTCTGAATGTTGTAGAAAGTGAATATGTGATAAATAATTACTGAAAAAGGCGCTTCCCTCTGAGTTGTGGACCGCTGTTCTATGGATGTTACCTAATATGATGAATTTATTGTATGATGGTGGGTACTATGGGGCAAATTTTGTCATCCTTACTCACACTTCATTCCAAGGATGTAATTTCCTTTATAAAGTGGGGATGTGTGCAAAAAAAGTTGAACCTATTCTTACTGATTCAATGGATAAGGAAGACTTAATAAAACACAAAAAAAAAGCTGAGAAAAGAATCAGATTGTTTCTAAGGTGAGTATGTCAAAGATTAGATTTTTTTTTTAACAAAGCTCAGATAAAAACTAGGCTCTGATGGGCTTCTGCTTACCAGCTACCTTTGTAACCAAAACTTTCCCAGTTTGCAATCACCTCTGAAGCTTCCAGTTCCCCTTGGCTTCTTGGTCCTGCATTGTGAAGACATAGCCTCACAGTTATCGAGCCTGCTTGAAAGGTACTGTCTCATAGGCAGGCAAATGCAGTAAAATAATGCCCAAAGACAAATGCTGACAGTCTTGCTTTTGCTCTCCCAAGAAAATATTTCCTTTCACGGGCTGGTATGGTAGCTATTTCACTGAACTGCATAAAAATTAGAACAAAAGAAATACTTGTAAGTTGTGAAAGTGGATTTATTTACTGAAAAAAACAAATAATTTTATACGCAAATAGCTGAAGCTATCCCACTATTTTTCAACATCTCCTCCATGAAGCTTTCCACTCTGTTGAAAGGGCATTATAGTAGTCATTTTGCATTGTCACTGGCTTACCTCAAAAGGATATGCAATGTCCATTGTTGACACAAACAGCCTGCTCTGTTTTGAAATTCTTGTATTTGCTCTCATCAGAAGGGTAATGAAAGTTTACAGTTTTATGAAATCAGAGAGGTCTCCCTTTTCAAGCTAGGTGTACTTCACTGCATAGTTTTGTGAAGGATGCTTTTCTTTGTTTTTCTTTTTTTTCCATAAGCATAAAGGCATTTGGGGAATAGCTGAAAGGAATTGAATTCTGCAGATGAAAAGTGTTGTAAGTGCCTCATGCTTTTCTGGATGAATAATCAGAAATAGTGTCCAGTGATCTTATCCTAGCTGATCATTGACAGAAAATCATCAAATGGTACTCCCAGTTTCCAGTTTCCCAGCTTGCTGGGAAAATTTGTAAACAACTGTCCCTATCCTCAGCTGTTCCTCACTGTCTCCTTTCCTAAAGAACTGTCCACAAGAGGGCTAGGCATAGCATAGATTCAAAACACGAACCAAAAATCCATAAAAAACTTAATATAGACACCAATGTCATACTTGGATTTTGATATGGACTGGGATTTTTCATCAAATGCAACTGCTATGGTAGGTAGAAATTCATAAGCCTGTAAGACAGTTAAATATGTACAACTTGTGCACATCCATAAGGCTTAACTGACAATTAGAATTCACAAGTTAACAAAAATGACCACAGAGCAATGCTGCTCATAAAGACTTATTTGAATAAGTAGATTTTGTTTCAAAAACAAATGAACAGATAACACCTACCATGCAACAACAGAAAAAGTATTTTCAAGTGCTAAATAAGGAACTTGTCTTGCAAGAAAACAGTTTTTCCCTAAGGCTACTCTGTACCTTCATGATTCATTGTAAAACTTCAAACTAAAAAAAAACACAAAACACACACCACCTCTTCTGCTTTCTATGCTGCTATTTCAGTGTGCAGTTGCACCCAACATGCCCATGCCAGTGAAGACAGGGGAAAAAAAGAAACTAAAGAAGTGAAAAATATAAATTCTCCAAGAAGTATTCCTTCATTACTCCATTGAGAAAATTAAGTATGCTCTTTGGGCACTGAGAATACCTTTTTCCTTCATCAAACTCACACATCTTAAGGAATCAAGTAAATTTTGGGGCTACCTCCACAAAAAAATATTAATTGTTTCATGGACAGAGTGTGATTGGCCTTAGCATGGTTGAAAGACAGGAATTAAGTCTTTTATCTGACCAGCCTGATAGCTGTCTCCAGCCCTCCTCATTTTTTTGAACCTGGTGAGTACACCTCTCACTAACTCTGCACTGAATAGTGCGGACAAAACAGCCCGGCTACTGTCCTGCCTTTCTTCCAAGAACCCCCCCTCAACTATTACTGTATTTGGGAACAACACCCTAAGAGATGCAAAGATGCAAAAAAACGGGAAATCAAACTGAAATCTCAGTGAAGCTTGAATTTAGAAAAGCTGCAGTCAATATCCATAGTTCAGACAGTATAAAATCCTACAATAGAATTTCTGCGTCTTATTTTTTTGTTTTGCTAAAAAGTTCTGACTATATGATCCTAAGCAATTTAGGAACTCAAGTTTTTTTCAAAACTCACTTAGGACAGACATACTAATTTATCATACTGTAAAAATACTTCTACACTACTCTGGGTATGAACCAACTGGGAAAAAAAAAGGGCAAAAAAAAAGGAGGTTCATAAGAAGAGTAACACAGTATCAAGGCTTTCTGCATAGAACATCGAGCTTCACGTGTTTTCCATAAACCCAGGGTACAGACTGTGCTTAAAATAGCTTTTTTTTTTGCCTTTTTTTTCTTTTTTGCTAATAAAAAACAAGGAGAAAACCAGGAAAAAAGTATTTGGATTGATGCCCAAAGTCCCATTTTAAGGTTGTGTGAGTTTTTCTCCCAGCTGCCTAATGGTAGAGATTGACAATGGTAAAGAGTGAGCTATAAAATGTTCACTATACTTAAAAAGCTGTACTGAAAGAGCATTGTTAAAGTTGCAAAATCAAGTACTCAAGAGACAGCAAAGCAAGAATTAATCTTACTTCCCTTCATATGCAACATCTCGTAGTCTTTAAATATACCATGACACGGGTTTTTTTTCTAAAGCCTCCCCCCACCTCATTCAGGGTACATGAAGAATGGAGTTCAAGTAATGAGCAGGTCTTTGATATTTTGGTTATTTTTATTGTTCAGTGTGTGTGTCCCTAGGCCTCACCCATGCACACCACTCTAACCCTGAGCTGAACACAGAATTATTCATTTCCTTATGGGCTTCCCTATGGTGCTCATCATGCAAAGCTCTGTGAGCTTCATGAAGGTTAATTTATCTTAACAAAACCTCTCCAAAGTGACAGGATAATATATCCCGCTTTAAAGACAGGCAGCAGAGGCACGCAGGCAACAGTCGATGCTGAGCTACCCAGGACCCAGGTCATGGTGTTTTGTCACATTTTGTAATATTTTACACCTTCAAGCACAACAACCATTCACTTTAACTGCAGCTGTTACTACTTAATGCTTCTTCATCTCAGCCCTCAGGATCTTGAGGTGGGCATTCAGAAATGAGAAGCACACCATTACTGACCATCTGTGAAACATCGGATGTAAGGGACTGTGCAGCATCACTCGGGAACTCTGGCAGTCAGAGACAGACTCTGCTTCTCCAAGCCAGAACTTAGCTGCCCTGAGGGGAAGGCATCCTTTCTCTTCCAATACCTGTAAGAAACAAGGCAGAAGTACCACATACAACAGCATCCTTTTCTTCCCGGGCCTGAGCAGGAAGCCATTCTTAAGACTAGGACAACTCTGTATGAGCCCTTGTTAAAAATAGGAGGGGTTCACCTGAAGTAGAACTTGCTCATAGTTGCATGTGAATGAAAGTAATTAATTAAGATAATGGACAATCTTCATTATGACATTATCTAACTTTCAACCCCTTCATTGGTGCTTCAGCTCCTTGTCACTTCTTTCTTTTCTCTTGCGTTTCTCCTATTTCTCCAGATTCTAATTACAGGTATTTTTGCTCAGCTAGCCCTTTGCATATGTGTTCACTGTGTGATGATGCCATATATGCACTTAGTCAGCATTTGAGGCTGTGAGGAATTTAAGCGTGATGAACGATTTCTAAGGGATATGAGCTATTATTGAGTATATGCAGCCAACATTTCTTCAGACTTTTGAATATAGCCAAATGTGAAGGAATTTTCACAAGAGTGGCAAAGCTACAATGTCCAAACACAAATGATAACTCTATAAAATATCATGTCCCTGATCTGAAGAGTAAGAATGTGAGGCTATTTCAAATGAAAGATCTTAAAGGTAAGACAGTACTTATTTCTAACTTCTATTAGAATCCCCTCCTCTTCCACTGTTGGTTTCATAGATAGTTGTGGTGGGTTGACCCTGGCTGGACACCAGGTGCCTACCAAAGCCGCTCTATCACTCCCCTGCTGAACTGGACAGGGGAGAGAAAATATAATGAAAGGCTTATGGGTTGAGATAAGGACAGTTTAATAAAGCAAAAGCAAAGTCGTGCATGAAAGCAAAGGAAAACAAAAGGTTTTATTCTCTACTTCCCATCAGCAGGCCACTTCTGGGCAGCAGGGCTTCAGTACATGTAGTGGTTGCTCTGGAAGACAAACATAAATGATGAATGCCCCCCACTGCCTCCTGCCTTTACTTAGATTTATAGCTGAGCTGACATCATATGTTATGGAACATGCCTCTGGTCAGTTTGGGCCAGCTGTCCTGGCTGTGTCCCCTTCCAAGATCTTGCCCAGTCCCAGCCTGCCAGTGAGGTGGTGGCGGGGGGATGTTGGAGACACAGCCTTGATGCTGTGCGAGCCCTGCTCAGCAGTAGCCAAAACACTGGCGTGTTATCAACACCTTTCTAGCTACCAGTATAGAGCACAGCACTGTGAGGGCTGCTGTTGGGAAAATTGACATCTCAGCCAGACACAATAGAATAGTTAATATACATTTGAATACACATGGGGAAAACCCCCCAAACCTAACCACCACCACCTCAAACCCTGAAAGACATAGCTAACATAGAAACATCACAGGTCAAATGCTTAGTTTCACAAAATTACACATTTACAAACTATGAGCATGGAGCGTATGGCTTGTGTTTATGCAGAACAGTAATCAGAACAAGCAATCCTGCTGAAGTAACAAAAAGTGTCATTTGGCAAGTATTCTTCAGACTGGTAAGTGTCCCAAATGCTACTAATTTTGAAAGGTCATACCTTTGTGCCCTGTCATGATTAAGGTTATGGTGTTACTTTCACTGTGAAATAGCTGTAAGTTGCATTACTGTTTCTGGGAGCCCATAGTGACATCATACACAGATATGACAAATTCTTGTCCCAGAAGTACTTAAAACGTACAGATTTGTTTAACTTTTCTCTGTTCTTCAAAGATTACAGATTCTCTGAGCGTAGCCAAGGCTCTCACTGGTCTGGATATTGGTAATTCTGTGCATGTGTTATCTCCTTCAACTGAATAAATACGTAATTGTGTAAGAAGTCCCACTGATACTCTCAGGTTTGAAAGTTAACCCTCTACAAATTTTTGCCGCATTATTACCAAAATAATTTCTGTTGAGTTATGCTGCTACTAGCTCTGCTAAACTTGCAAGTATAGAAACACTGAAAAGTGATTGGTTGGTTGGTTTGTTTTCCCCATTACAAATCAAGCTTATTCATGGACTTACTATATATTTTAATTACCTATAGCAAAGGTATATTAATACTGTTGCAAAAAGGCAACAGTGATAAGCTGGAAGAGGCTCGTATGAACACTTGGGTTAACAAAGCTAAACAGCAGTCCTCAGTGAAGAAAACTTCCCTCCTTTTTAATTTTTATAAATCAGAAATTTCATCAGAAAATGCAAAATTTCCCTTGAAATAGTAAACAAATCTTCAAAAATAACAGTAACGATGGGAAAAAACTGAAAATATCAAACAAACAAACAAAATATCAAACAAAAGACCAAAAGGTAACTTTTTTTGTATTCATTTTTAACTGAGCTTGTTGGATAGCAATACTCAGTCACGGTCTCATGCAGAGATAGTCACCAGCTGACCAGCTTCCTGAAGGGCAAGGCAGCCCATACTAGTGCATGTCTTTGTGGGACCCAAGCACTCCAACTTTATTGCTGACTGCCAGCACAATAGCTTTCATTTCTAACCTTTATTGAGCTTGGAATTGGAACCTCCACAGCCACTTTTTTCCTTAATAGTTAAACCAGATGCGTAGACCTGGGGTCTGTAAGCTGGGAAGAGTGGCGAACAATCATGGCCCTTTATGGTTTTGAAGGAGCACTTGATCTGGAACATGTACTGAAGTGGTAATAAGACACAGGATGAACTACACAATTCAGCTCCAAGGGAACGTAAATGGGTCTTCCATTATTACATTTCTTTGGCATGTTCGAAAAGTCATTCCCCTGTGCATGGACGTTCTGGCTATGACCTGGGAGAGTGTCCAGTGATGACTCATCTCTTAGCATCATTGAGAGGGGGAAAAAGAGGCAGTAAAAACCTCGTATAAACCATATTATTCATGCCATAAAGCACAACTGATGCTTCTCACGCTAGTTAGGCTACATGAAAACTCTTTCTACAGCACAAAAGGCAGAGATTTCACACAAGGTAACTAGACACATTCACTGCCCAGATTCATACAGCACGGTTGACTGTGGACAAGCCACATCCATCAGGGTGAAATTTAACATTGATAGCATGAGGTGGATTATTTCTGTCTTCTGCTTGCAATATTTGACAGAATCAGATGGCTTGTTGCAGCACATGAATAAAGCAAAAATAATAAACATGTAACCAGGTTTTAGGATTCTTTCAATTAAATCCATCTCCTAATAAATACATCCTGTTTTGATATTTTAATAACCATACATATTATTTTGTACCTCCCTCTGGAAGTAATTTAAGATTTCATTTGTTCCATTGACTACAAGGTATTTGGGAGAATTATTCTTGTTTCTAAATTACAAATTGATAAAATTAAATTTGCCTATCAAGTATCTTCAATTGGAATAGGCAAAAAAGGAAAAAAAAAAGTGATCTATTTTTGTTTTCTGATTTCCTTCTAAGCCAGGTGATGCTGCTTAGATTCTTTTTCCTCCTGTCTAATTTACATTTAACTTGGCTGCTGATAATATGTCTCTAATTTGTAATTTCAACTGATTACTGATGACGTACATGGGTTTGAAGTGAATCCTATAATCAGCCTTCATTTTCAGGAGTGACTTAGGATTTTTGCTGCCCATCTGAAAAGGATCTGATTTCTTTCATAGAAATTATTGAAACATTCACCATCTGAACCTGTAAAGACCCCTATAGCATGTGTCTAATCACTGAATCATTCACAGCCCTTGGCTACTTCAGATAATTTAGGTCCACCACCTTTAAAAACTTGTGCTTTTCTTTTGTTTTGCAGGTTTGCTTTAGGTTTGAATATATCCATCATGACCTCCTTTAAAGTAATTAACTCTGTGGTAATAGAAAATCTTTCAGGCAACATAATTGTTTTCCTATTTGGGGGATCATTTTAATAATTTCAATTATATTTGATTTATTGTACTCATATTTTACTCAGAATTATTGCTATGCTTAACATATGACATCAATGGAATAGACCATTACCATGGGGAAATGCCTCCCTTATTTTCATACATAATGATGGGAACTCATGCACTTATAAAACAAATAAATGCTAAAATGTAGACAAAAGGATTGTTCTCCAGTCAGATGGCATTAGTTCTGTGAAAGGGATCTCTGCAGCTATGTCAGATGTCTTGTATGCATGTAATAGTTTGGATACTGCAGTAAGTAAGGTGAAAGTTGCATGTTGTACCGTTGTGGAACTGCTGCACTTCCATTGCCAGGAATGACAGAACCTGTCCAGTTCTTCATCTAGCAGGAAAACACATTGCCCATGCAGACAAAATTCTCTTTAATTTAGTACAGCTTATATCTTCTTTTAGTCTGTGATTAGCAGTTAAGTTCAACTATTTGGCAGTCTGAGTGATTACCAGGTCCTCTTTTCAGATTCTATTTAGTCTTTGTTTCAGCCTTGTGAAGGTATTTGGTGTTTGCTTAGTGCAACAAGCTCTTTCTAGTTAGCTTCTTACTACAAGCAGCACCATGATTTTAGCCAGACAACTTCCCTCAGTGCAGATGTTTTTCAGGGCATTTTGAACATCTAATACAGTCAAGGTTAGTCTCTTGTCTAAACATTATTAATATACATAGGCAGAAAACAGGGAAGAGAAAAGGAAATATTCACTGCAGGAGGAAGCATTCTTTAATATGCTGTAAACACCTTCTCTGGTGTACATAAAAATATATATTACTGTGAGTAATCTGTAGGATATCAAAATCCATTTTTATCTTTCTAAATATTTTTTCCATAGAAATTTATACAAATACATGTATCCTAAGCACACCCTAAGTATCATCTTCTTTGTCTGTCTTTGAAGACAAAATGAACAACATTTTAATGTAAGATGCTAGAAGCATAGTTATTTGGAGCAGGCAACAGCGAGTGCAATAGGATTACTGAGTAACTATTTTCCCCTCAGACCCTGTAAGAGGGAGAGGAAAAGGAGAAAACAGAAACAGCTTAACTCACCAAAAATCAAACCACTGCATTGCCCTCTTAGCCACTGAGTGTTTTGGGATGTAAGACCGAAGATTACATCAGTACAATAACGGCTCCCTGATCTCTCCACAATCACAAGCTGTACACTATGCAAAAAAAAAAAAAAAAAAAAAAAAGCGCAGCTTTACCCAGCATCAGAACCAGTAGAAGTCAGAACAGGTAGAGAGGTGTAGACAACAGGGAGAGAGAGGGAAGGGTTAAAGGCATTATCGCAGCCATTAGAGGGAAAAGTTGAAGCAATACAAGCACAGCAGACTTCTTTCCCCCCCCTCCCCGCCCCCACCGTTCTTTCCCCCACTCCCCTCTTCCCAAGCTGGATCAGTGTGTAGGGAGGGCAGTCATCACGCCATCCTGAGCAGCAAGAGCTGACGTTGGACGAAGCTGCCAGGTAGCTGAAAAAAGGCACAGAAGGCAGCTGATACCCACTTTTCAACGTGTTGGGTTTTTTTTTTTTTTCAGTCTGAATCTGGACTTCAAGCAACACAGCGCCTGAGACAGCTCATCTGAACCACACTGTATTGCAATACTCGCTCTTCCCAAAGAAAAAGACTCCACTGAGTAGCAGAATGCTGCCAGTGTTGCAGCTAGGGCTACAATACAGAGCCTTTTTGTAACATTTTAAAAATCTCTTTCTCTTCATATATTTAGAGATACATACCTACACTCACATATCAATTCTTCCTTTTTTGAGGGTACCTTTGGCTTTTGTTACCCTGATGTGACTTCTTCTTCATCCTGGAATGATGGGGATCTTTCTAGCTTATGTTGGATTCATTTTCTTTTCAGTTATGTATATTCAACAAGGACTTTCTACCCAAGGTAAGATCACTTCTTGTCAAATACGTGTGTGTGTTTTTCTATGCTAAAACAGACTGACAACAGAATTGGGGGTGGGGGGGAATGGGGGGAACGGGACACAAGAAAGGAGAGGAAAAAAAGAATGAAACCTACCACAATGGATAGGAGATGAGGACACCAAGCATCAGGTTTACATTTAGCTTAAAAATTGTCTGTAAATAGGAACAGAAGTGAGAAGTTTCCCCAAAGTGGAAATAAAACAGGCTTTCTTTACTTGATTGCAAAGAGGGAAATAACCGGCACCTTGCAGAAGAGTAAAGGGGTGTTGTGAATGGACATACATGTGTTTGGGTTGTCCATGTTTCTATATACACATGTATGCATACAATAAACACCTACCCGTGCATGCATAACTATTGCATTCAGACCAAGTACCGGATGCCTAAATCTACTGCCTCCCTTAAAATATTGCAGTCTCCTTTCGTGCTGCGTCCGCTTTCCTCTCCTATTATCCTGCAATCCTCAGAGTCAGACCTTCATTTCGATTCTGCGACTATGTGTATTTCTGCGGGGGGCCCCCCGCAAAAAAAAGGAAAAAAAAAAAAGAGAAGAAGACAAAATCGACTTCTTTGAAGACCTCTCCACCCCCACACCCCCCACCCCCCCCCTTCCCGCGTCGCCTTCCTCCCTCCTTGCCCAAAGGCGCGCCCTGCATTTCAAGCAGCCCCGGCGCCGCAGGAACCGCTTGTTTGGGACCTCGAGGCTGCGCCGACGCTGTCAGCACCATGGACAGATCGCGCGGGGCCGCCCCCTGCGCGCCCCGCCCGCCGCCCCCTCCCGCCGCCCCG